>JAQZBX010059610.1:0-17486 GCA_029593785.1 Cabassous unicinctus
TCCCCCCGCTTGCTGCTTGTGCTGCTGTGTCCATTCGCTGCATGTCTTCTCTGTGTCTGCTTATCTCCCCCTTGCTGTGAGGTCTTGCCGCATCAGCCCACGGCGCCGTGTGAGCCGGCCTGCCCTCACAAGGAGGCCCCGGGAAGCGAACCCGGGGCCTCTCATATGGTAAACGGGGGCTCTATCCACTGAGCCACACCCGCTTCCCCACATATTACTTCTTTTGTAAGCTACAATCTACTGTCAACCCCCTCAAGGGAATTTTTAAATTTTCAGTTACTGTTGTCTTCTCCAGTGTTTCACTTTGGTTCCTTTTTATGATTTATATCTCTTTTCTGAAATTATCTTTTAATTTATCTATTGCTTTCCTGATTTCCCTTTGTTTTTTTTCTTCAAGTTTTTCTTTAGCTGTTTGAGCATATTTAAGATAATATTTTTCCTATTTTTATCTGATATTTATAAAACCTGGACTTTATTATTGTTGGATTATACTTTTTCCTTTTGACCCTTTTCATGAACCATTACTTTCTGTTTCTTAGGCATATTTTGTAATCTTGCATACTAATTTATTATTTTCATATATAACCTCCAGAATTTAGTCATTGAGGTGTTCATTCTTTGAATTGTACCATGAGTTTCCTTGAATACAAAGGGCTAACAAATACAAGGGGAAAAGAAACCACCCCTCACAATCATTTCAGATTATCCTTTGTAAGTGCTTTCCTTCATAATTTAGCCTGCCTAGTAATGCATCTAAGAATACTCAAAGGCTATAATGTAGCAGAGCCCCCAATCTTTTCTGTGCATGCATCTTCTCCTGGGCTTGCATCCTTGTACATACTACCAACTGCATATCCCTAGGAAACAATCTCTCTTCCTGATCCTTTTTTTTTTTCACAAGGAGGTCTCAGGGATTGAACCTAAGCCCTCCTTATGCTAAATGGGAGCTCAATTGCTTGAGCCACAGCCACTTCCTATTCCTGATCCTTTTTGACACACTGAATATCCCAATGTCTACCCTCCTTTGCCCCAGGCATCCATGAGCTGATATCTCTTCGATAATGCTATGTGATGGTAAACTTGAAAGGAACCTTGATTCAGAACTCCAGGCTGCCCCCAGAAAGATTGTCAGAGATATACATGCACCCAGTATGTGCATAAAGATTGCTTTCCTCTACCCAAAACTGGGATCTTGGATCTGTATTGGAAATATGGGGTAGCTACTTGATGAGCTGGTGAGGGATATGGGAAGGGTCTGCAAAAGCCCCATAAGGTTTTGCTACCATTTTTTAGTTGCCTTTTTCTAATTTGACACTTGCCCTCTTACTGCAAATCTCTAGCTGTTTTCTGGAACTCTGAGAAAGAAGGTTGTGTCTGTTTGTGCTTGTTGTTCAAAACTCCCATCAGGAGACAGCACAGGAATGTCTCACTATGCCATCTGGTGACATCATGCTGCTGTTCTTTTGACACAATATGATTTATATGCATAAAATTCAACCTTTGGTGTACTGTTACACTTGTTTGACAAAGTGTACAGTCATGCAACAACAACCATATTCAAGATATACATCACTCAAATAGTTTTTTTTTATCCCATTGCAGTCATTATTTCCTCCCTTCCCAAACACTAGCAAGCACTGAGATGTTTTCTGTCCCTGTACTTTTTTCCTTGCCAGAATTTCAAACAAATGGAATTGTATAATATATAGTCTTTGGAGTCTGTCTTTTCCCTTACTATTATTCATTTAAGAGTCATAAGTGTTGTGTATATCTTTATTTCTTTCTTTTCTATTGCTTAGTCAAATTACTTTATCATGTTGTATCACAATTTCTTTATCAATTTACTAGCTGAAGGATACTTAGGTTGTTTGGAGTTTTTGGTGATCATGATTAAAGATGCATTTATTAATATACATTCTAATATCCCTAATGTAATTCATAGTAGTTTAATTGCTGGGTTATATGGTAAATATATTTTTACTTTTTAAGAATACACAGTCTTTTAAAAAGCTGTAATATCTTGTAGTCTCTCACTATCAATTTGAATGAGATTTCCAGTTGCTCCAGAAGAAATTTCCAGATTTCTTCTACATTACTTGGTATTGTTCATTTGATTTTTTAAAAAATTCACCATTTTAATAAGTCTTTTGTGTTATCTCATTTTACTTTTAGTTTCCATGAGCTGAAGGTTAATGATGTTAAGCATCCTTCATATCCTTATTTTCTCTACCCTTATGTGTCAACTCAAGCATATTGCCTGATTTTTTAAAAAATTGGTTTCTGATTTTTAATTTATGAATTTTGTTTAATGTTTTATTTTGTGTACATGTATATATTTAATGTAAAATGTGCAAATATTTTTATCAGTCTGGGAATTGTTTACTTCCTGTCTTAACATTGTCTTTCCAAGAGTAGAAAGTACATTTTGATCCATATAAAATTTTCAGTCTGTTCTTTTGTTGTCATACTTTTGATATTTTATGTAAGAAATAATCATCAAACATATACTCACACAGGTTTTTAAGCAGGTTTGTTAACACAAATTCAATACCATACAGATCACCCTTTTAAAATGTAGAATTTACTGTTTATTATATTCAGTTATATACAACAATCATGACAGTCTATTTTAGTACATTTTTATCTTGAGAAAGAATCACCATAACCTTTACTATAACCCCTTCTCTTCCTATTTCCCTACAACCCTAAGAAACCACTGATCTGTTTTCTGTCTCTCTAGATTTTCTTATTCTAGTCTATCATATTAATCGAATCATAAAATAATCCTCTTTTCTGTTTGCAGATAAAGGTTTCATGGTTTATCCAAGTTGAAGCTTATATCAGCACTTCATTCATTTTTTATTTTTTCTTGTTTATACTTTTTTATTTTTAAAGAAGTTTTGGATTACATTAATGTCACACCAAAAATATGGGGAAGTCCCATATAACCCCTTCCCCTCCAACACTGTCCCACATCAACATCTTTCATTGTTGTGGTACTTTTGTTACAATTGTTGAACACATATTGAAGCATTGCTACTAACCATGTACTATATTTTACATTATTCTTTACACTTTTCCCACACATTTTATAGATTTTGACAAAATGTATATTGGCTTATATCTGTTATGGCAATGTCATGCAGAACAATTCCAGTGTCCCAAAAATGCCCCCCATGTCACACCCATTCTTCTTTCTCCCTATCCTTGTTAACTCTGGTGGTGACTGACTTTATGTCAATGATACAAGTTCTTCCATTGCTAGAATAATAATAAGTCTGCTTTAGCATAGTTGCAATCCCCCATTCTTCAATCTTGAGACTATTAGGTTGGTGATGCCCACTCTGTTTCTGATTGAGAGGGGGCTTAGATCCCATGGGATAGATGGATGGAACTCTCTTGCTTGCAGTTGCAGATACTCTCTGATTTTTGGGATAAGTGTTGTCCATTATCATCCCTTTGTTAGTTGTCCTGGGTAAGTATAATGCACTGGAGAGTAGGTGTTGCAACTCTGCTGAGATTCAGGGCTCAATTGGCATATGGAAAGCCCAAAGATTTAAGTCTCTTTGACAAATTTTTCAAGTATAGTGCTAATTACAGGTTCAAATAAAAGGGGCAGAAGAGCCATGCATAGGGATATTATAAATTAGTAAAACTCTGTTACACTGGGGAGGATTTATTTCAAAGTAAGGCCCATTGACAGGGTGCTGAATTACTGAGATTATCTGTCTTGCCTATAGTGTCTAGATGTCTCTAAAGCCCTCAGGAGCCCTACTGGTTGAGGAAGTGTTTACTATAGCAGTCAATGAGATACTGCTGAGACATGCATAAGCATAACCTCTGGAATAACCTCCCAAATGACTTTGAAATTTCTTAACCATAAATTTTCATTTGTCTTTAATATTTACCCCTTTTGGTCAAGGGTTTCCCCAAGTGCATCTCTAGTCAGTGTTTGGTAATAATCCCTCTGTGCTCATCTCCAGGAGTCATGGGGTGTAGGTAATGTGTTTATTTGCTGAGTTTGGCTTAGAGAGAGGCCACATTGAGCAATAGGAGGCTTTCAGAGGTAACTCGTGGGCAGTATAAAATACTAGGCTAAGAACACTTCACAAGAAAATGTTCATAAGCACAATAATCAATATCAAGGACCTGGCATAATGGTCTGTCCTCCTTCTCTAGACACTGTCCATGCACTCAGGGTTCATTCATTCTTATGGTCAGAGCAATATTCCATTGTGTAGCTATACTAAAGTTTTTTTACTAAATTTTTTTCTTAGGACAATGGTAGGTTTACAGAAGTATCATACATCAAATATATAAAACACAGAATCCCAATAAGCCATGCTATTATTAACGTCTAATGTTAATAAGGTACATTTGTTAAAGGTTCATGAAAGAACCTTTTTAAAATTGTACTATCAACAATTAAAATGATCAACAATTTAGTTGATCATTTACAATAGGGTTCATTGTGTTGCACAGTCTTATGTTTTTTCTTTTAAGTTTTAGTCTCCTAACATATGTGACTAAAATTTCCTCTTTTACCATTTTCATGCATATAATTCAGTGCTGTTAATTACGTTCACAATGTTCTTCTAGCATCACCAAAATCTATTACCAAACCTTTACAATCAAACTCAATAGAAACTCTGTAACATTTAAGCATTAATTTCCCATTCCCTACCTACTCCTACCCTGGCTCCTGGTAAACTATATTTTAGTTTCTGACTTTATGAGCTTGGTTTATTCTAATTATTTCATATCAGTGACATCATACAATATTTGTCCTTTTGTGTTTCACTTATTTCAGTGATCATAATGTCATCCATGTTGTTGGATGAATTTGAACTTCATTCTTTTTTAATGCTGAATAATATTCTATTCATGTACATATCACATTTTGTTTTTCCACTCATTACTTGATGGACACTTGAATTGCTTCCATCTTTTAGTAAATATGAACATTGCATGCATATATATTTTCAAGTCCATGCTTTGAGTTATTTTACACCACAGTTTTTCATCAACTGATGGACATTTAGTTTATTTCCAACTTTTGGCTATTATGAGTAATGTTGATGTAAAAAATGTAGTTGAGCTTTTATGAGGGTCTCTATTTTCATTTCTCTTGTGTGTATACCTAGGAATGTAATTTCTGGATCATATTGTTATTTTATATTTAATCATTAGAGGAACAGCCAGACTGTTTTCCAATTTTTCCACATCATTTTGCTCTCCCAGCAGCAGTTTATAAATGTTCTGATTTCTCCATCTCCTAAACAACTCTTGCATGTTATCTGTCATTTTATTTAGCCATCCTAGTGGATGAAAAGCTGTACTGCCTTTTGGTTCTTCAATTTTTTTTAATGGAGAAGTAATTTGTTTACAGAAAAATCATTTAAAATGTACAGCATTCTCATATATTGCCTATTCTACTTTACAAAAGGATACCAGTGCAATATAACAAAAATGTATTGGCTTTTATAAAGGAAATATATTTTGGTTAAAAGCTCACAGTTCCAAAGCTGTTAAATGTCCAAGTTAATGCATCATCAGAGATGTTTTTGATAGCTAGAAAATATACTTATTAACATTTCTTCTGTTAAGCAGCTCTGAGTCTTCTAATATCCTTCCCCAAAACTAATTGAGATGGTTTTCTATTAATCTAATCTTAGAAGTTTACTCTTTGTACTTGGTTCCCTGAAGGATATTAACCAGACCTTCTCATTTCTACTTACAGGAATAAGATAACATTTCAAAGCAAAAGCAGACCAAATCATGTCAGGAGTACCTTATGTACCAGTACATATCTAACTTTCCTCATAGACAAAAAAACCTTGATATCCTTGAACGGTTGGCTGAGAAAGGAGTCATGAAGTCCTTGCACATAGACACCCACACAATACATAGTCTTTGGTTAATTAGCTGCTGAAAACAGAAAAAAAGCATTTGATGTGCTTGAGATAATGTAAGACTGAGAAGTTAATTGCACATACCCTCCTGGACCCCTAGCCCATTTTTCTTTGTCTATAAAAACCCTAACTCCCATTCTCACTTTGAACTGGTTTTGGGAAGAACCCCCAGTTCCTTGCTTGTGCACTCAAAATAAATCATCTCACTGAGAGACGTGATTCTCCTTTGTGTCACCAGATCAGGTGGACCATTTTATTGGAGATAGCCATGTTTATGGTAACTGTTTCTCATGAAAGTTTGTCTGCTGGCAGATCCTGCAATTCTGCCATATGGCAAGGCAAGAAAACAGGTCTGCCTGTCTCTCTATACATCCTCCTCAAAGTCAGCTGTGGGTGATCAGGCATCTCTCTCTGGGCCTCATCTCCTAGAGCAAGGGTTACATCGGGGTATATTATACTATCATATTATTAAAACCTTGAATTAGTGTGTTAAATTTATTTACATGAAAGAACATTTTTGCAATTATTAAGCATATCCCGCCACTTTGCTGAATTCATTTATTAATTCCAGTAACTTATTTGTGGATTTTTCAGGATTTTCTTATATCAGATCATATCACCTGCAAATAGTAAACATTTCACTTCTTCCATTCCCATTTGGTTGCCTTTGATTTCTTTTCTTTGCCTAACTGCTATGGCTAGAACTTTTCCAGCGCACTGTTGAATAACATCGGTGACAGTGCACATCTTTGTCTTGTTCCAGATCTTGGAGGGAAAGCCTTCTGACTTTTACCATTGACTATTATGTATGCTGTGGGTTTTTAAATATGCCATTTATCATGTTGAATAAATTTCCTTCTATTTATATGTTTCTATGTGTTATTATCAAGATACGATGCTGTATTTTGTCAAATGGCTTTTCTGCATCAATTGAGATGATCATGTGCTTTTCCTCCTTTATTAATATGGTGTATCACATTATTTTATTTTATTTTATTGAACCACCCTTGCAAACCTGGGATAAAACCCACTTTATCGTGGTGTGTAGTTCTTTTAATATGCTGTTGTATTCTGTTTATAAGTATTTTGATGAGGATTTGTGTATCTATATTCAAAAGAGAAATTAGTGTATAAATTACTTACCTTGTAGTATCATTATCTGGGTTTGGTATTAAGGTGATGTTGACCTCTTAAAATGAATTAAGTATTGTTCTCCACTATTCAATTTTTTGAAGAGTTTTAGCAAGATTAGTATTAATTCTTCTTGGAATGACTGGCAGAATTCCCTGTGAGGCCATCTGGCACTGGACTTTTCTTTGTTGAGAAGTGTTTGATGACTGACTCAATCTCTCTTTTTTTGTAATTGATCTTTTATTGAGATCTTTTATTTCTTCTAGATTCAGGGTAGGTTGTTTTTGTGTTTCTAGGACTGTCTCCCTTTTGTCTAAATTGTCTAATTTGTTGACTTAAAGTTGTTCATATTATCATCTTTGATCAATTTTATTTTTGTGAGGTCCTTATTTAGGACCCCCTCTCATTTTTTGTTCTATTTATTAGCATCTTCTCTCTTTTTCTGTCAGTTTATTGAAGAGTTTGTCAATTTTATTAGTCTTTTCAAAGAACCAACTTTTGGTTTTGTTTGTGTTCTTTTTTAAAATTTTTTTCAATTTCATTGATTTTGGTCTAATCTTTGTTATTTTTTCCTTATGCTTGTTTTAAGGTTTAGTTTTCTTTTCATTTCTCATTTTCTATTTTTGAAGTTAGGTCTCTGATTTGGAATATGTCTTCTTTTATAATGGAAGTGCTTAGGGCTATAAATTTCCATCTTATCATTTCATTCGCTGCCTCCCATGAGATTTGACATTTTGTGTTATCACTTTTTTGTCTCAATATATTTACTGATTTTCTTTGCAATTTCTTCTTTAACCTACTGATTAAGAGTATGTTATTAACTTCCATATATTTTGTGGATTTTCCAGTTCTCTGCTAGTTATTGATGACTGTATTATTGGAAACTGGTAGAAAGGTGATCCTTGTTTTAAAGTTGCTGAGAATGGGTTAAATTGATTCCTGATGTTAAATGGAAGGCAGAATTTCAAAGTGTTGAGCTTGGATATTTAGCTGATGAGATTTCTAAACTAAATATTGGAAATGCAGCTTGTCTTCTTGCAGCTTAAACAACATGTAAAGGGAAAGAGATAAGTTGAGAACTGGACTCTTGGTCACAAAGAAACCAGAAACTGATGGTTCAGGATATTCTGAGCTTCTGGGAAATGAGTCTCCAGAGAATAATGCCCCATGTGAGGAATTAACTGAACATGGAAGCAGGCAGCTGTTTTCTTTCAAGTCAAGATTGGAAATGTAGTTATCCAGAAAGGATTTGAGGAAATTCCTGTTGTTTTGTTGGTTGGGACGCCTGTGAACTGCATGTAAAACTCAACAATCTTTTTCAAGATCTGTGTGATAGTAACCAGTGTCAGCCTGAACTAATACGGACAAAAAATGGAGAGATTGAAAGAAAAACTTCAAGGTCAAAACTGTGGAAGCTGAGGTCTGAACTTAAGACATCTTCTTAGGCCAAGTGTGTAAACCCATCCATGTGTCTGCAGTGGATAAGTTTACCCCAGCATTTGAAGAAGATGTACCTTCTGCCCCATTGCTCATGGAGAATTCTGTCACCCCAGGCTTTAGAGAAGGTGGAGTACATTCCCTGTTATTGGGGAGAGTTATGTGGCCACCCCACTCTTCTGAGGGGGTTGAGCACATGTCTCAGAGCTTTGAAGGATTGTGGCCATCACTCCAGTGTTCTTGAAGGTTGAGGCCAAGAGCTCAGCCACCACTTAGATTCATGATGAGGGTAGAACTTATTTGTTGGCCACTGTGCAAGCCTTTGGTGGGGGTAGGCCTCTCTGAGGCTCTGAGAATAAGAAATCATCGTTCTATAGATGACTTTTAGACTCTGAAAACTAATGGAGCATGTCTTGCAAGGTTTTGGGACACTTTGGTACCCATGACTCCTGTTTTCCTTTCAATTTCTCCCTATGGCAAGTGGATCATGTATCCTGTGACTCTCTGTCTTTTGTATATTGGAAGCAGATAGTTTGTTTTCTTCCCAGGTCTATAGCTGTAGGGAAATTTTGCCCCAAGACAGACTGCAGGCCTAACACTGATTATTTTTAAGAGATTTTTTGCTTAGCATTGCTTCTGAAATGATTTAAGACATTTTGAAATACTGTGATATAATGAATGTATTTTGCATATGGAAAGAAAATGTATTATTGGGGTCTAGAGGATAGAATGTGCTAGTTTGAGTCTTTTGTTGACCCCAGAATGATATGTTCTAAAACTAGCCCATTCCTGTATATTTAAGCTTATTGCATTTAAAAACATTTGGTTAGATTCAGTTAAAGGATCTTTTGATTAGATCACCTCAGGTAGGGGCCTTTGATCAGATTTTGGGACCCAGGGTGATAATACCTTTACTTGAGTCTTATATTAAAAAAAAGCTGAGAGAAATAAAGCTGCCATTTCATTCTGCTGGGATTGCCAACAGTTACAGAAATACTGAGAGACTCTGAGATGCTGACAGGCTGGAGTCCAAACTCAGCAGATCAGCCTGAAGCTAAAGAGACATAGCCCGGGGGGAGATGAGCCATATGCCTGATTGACCTAAGCTGAGCTTGGGGAGAAATTGAGCCTAGAGAGGAAGGCAGGGTCCTTGGCAGAGACCTGCTGACATTTTGCCTTGCCATGTGGCAAGAATACAGGATGTGCCAGCTGCTGACTTTGGTAAGACAGCATCTCTGATGATTCCTTGATTTGGACATTTTCACAGCCTCAGAAATGTAAGCTTTTACCCTAATAAATTCCCATTATAAAAGGCAACCCATTTCTAGTATTTTTGCCTTGGCAGCCTTTAGTAAACTATAACATTGCCTTCCTTGAGATAATCATTTATTCCCACTACTCAAAGCCACTCTCTCCTGTCTTTTCTTTTCAACCTGCAGAACTTCCTTTAGTAATTATTGTTTGGCATGTCACTTGTTGACTAACTCTCTGAGTTTTTGTTTATCTATCTTTGATTCTTTAAAACTTTCCTTCATTTTCAAAGACATTTTTGCCAGAGAAAGAATTTTTGGCTGGTCATTTTTCCTCTTTCAGTATCTGAAATATATACCACTGCTATCGTGCGTCCATTGATTCTGATGGGAAATTAGCACTGATTTCTTACTGAGGATCACTTGTAAGTGAAGAATTAATTTCCTTTTGCTGCTTTCAAAATTCTGTCTTTATCTTTTGCAATTGACATTCTTATTAGTATGTTTCTGAGTAGGTCTGTTAAGATTTATTCTGTTTGGGGTACCTTGTGCTTCCTAGACATATATATTTATATTTTTATGAGTTTTTGAATTTTCAGTTATTATTTCCTCAAATATTCTTTCTGCCCCTTTTCCCTTCTCTTTCTGGGGCACCCATGATGTGTATGATTGTGTGCTTCATGCTATCATTCAAATCCCTGAGACACTGCTCAATTTTTCTCTTTTTCTTTATATGTTCTTCTAAATGTACGATTTCAATTATTCTGCCTTTTAATTCACTTATACTTTATTCCTCCTATTCAGATAGGCTTTTCTATGCCTCTAGTGTATTTTTACACTCCATTTTTGAGACTTTTATTCCAATAATATCTGTTCTGTTTCTTTCTTAAGCTTCCATATTCTTCTTTATGCTCACACATTGTCTTCTTAATATCCTTTATTTCTATATCCATATTTTTCTTCATCTCCTTAAATTCATTTAGGTGATTTATTTGAAGTTCTTTGTTTAGTTTTCCAAATTCTGTTTCTCCTTTGAAGTTTTAATTTGTTCCATAGGCTGAGTCATATCTTCCTCTTTCTTAATATTCCTTGTAGTATTTTGCTGAGGTCTGGGGATCTCAATGAATTCACTCCAAAAGCCCATTTCTCCCCTGGTCTAGGGTTTTATTGTTTATTGGCTTTGTGTTAAACTTCTTATTTGTATCTTGGTCCAAATTTTTCTTCACCTTTAGAGTACCTTAGGTTTAACAGTACAGATTTTTTTCAGCCCTTCATCTGATTCTTTCCCTGGATATATTGTACAATTTTCAAGATTGTTCAATTTTGCAATTGTCAGACCTCCAGGAGAAAGCTTCCTTTCCTTTGTTTCTTCTCTGGGCATCTTGAGATTTTCTGTTCTTTTTTTTTTTCTGCAGAATTATCTCCCCAGCTGCTATGATTTGTTTAAATTCTCTCCCTTATTCAATACCTCATTTTCATTTTATACATTTCAGTTCTAGGTCCTGTCCTGTTTTACAACAGCTCAGTCCCTGTCCCATCTTTTTTTCTGTTATGCTTTCCTGACTCCAGTTTCTTCCCTGTTAGTATATTATGCCCCATATAACCAGATGGGGTCAATGCACAAAGGTGGGTCAATCCAGAAAAGTCTGTTTTGTTATGAGGTGATCTAACCAACAGAGACTAGATTCACTGTGTGCAGCCCTTCCAACCATTTTGCCATGGTCTCTCTCTGTATACTTTTTCCTCTGGGGACACTTTTGTATGCAGCACACTTTAACAATTTGTGTTCTGTCCTCGGTCTCTATGGACAAATGTCTCTGTGCCTGGATATACATGAGCTTTGAACTCATTGCTCTATGTGGCTCTAAATTCTCTGGCAAAAGGGCCCTGGGCCATGTTGTCTATGAATGACTCCCAAGCTGCATTGGATTGAGTGAGGGGATGGGCCTATGAACAAATTTAATCAAGGATGTAAAGGGCTTAAATGTGGAAAACTACAAAACTTTGCTAAAGAAAATCAAAGGACCTCAAAATTAGTGGAAGAAAATTCCATGCTCATGGACTGGAAGCCTAAATAGTGTTGAGAAATTAATATTACCCAAAATGACTTCAAGTTTCAACACAATCCAAATCAAAATTCCAATAGTAATTTTTTTTTGCAGAAATGGAAACATCAATCATCAAATTTATTTGGGAGGATAAGCATTCCTGAATTTTCAAAACCATCATAGAAAGGAAAATTTGCAGAGTTCTAAGGCTTAATGACAAAACAAAAGAGAGGCATCTCAGATAAGGTACAACTTGAGATACAAAACAAAGGACGTTTCTAAATTTAGACATTTCTAAAAAGTCACACATACACAGAGGACATCCTTAAAAAAAAGAGCGAAAGAAAAAAAATAAGAAAATTCTTTTAGAATAAGTTAAGAGTATAAGAAAGCTATGGAAAACAAATCCAAAACTGATTTTAAAAAATCAGTTTTGCTAATAAGGATAATAAAGTGAATGGTATAAAAATAATTTTATGATTTAATTCAATAAGAAGTTTAAATAAGAAGAACTTAAATTTAGAGATTTGGAATGCTCACTCTGTGTGTAGGTAAAGAAATGTAAAAATAAAAATTCTTTAATAAATTTCCTTCATACTGTCTGGTAATTCAAAGATATTTACCATCAGGGAGAAAAAAGAAGTAGAAGCCAAGTATGGGAACAGGTTTCCCCAACTGGATGAGATACTGGAGAATGCCTACAAAGCCTTTGGAGAATTCTATTATGACCCTTATAATATTATAAACACATAAATTCTTTCTCAATCTCACAGTAAGAGATGGACTTAGAGAATTATTGCATGTAGGTGCTACCTATAGATGAATAAAAAAGAATGTATATGTTCAAATGCAGACTGTAACCAGGACATGTATTAAGTGAAGGAAGTCAAAGTAAACTCATTTCAAGGTGGACTCCAGTATGAAGTCAATAGGAGTTATCTCATAAAAAGGAGATTAAATGTATTGCAAAGAACATACCTATATAGTCAATCTTGAGGAGATGTTACAAAAATTTTAATAAATATACTGCCAAAGCATTCATGCCTCCATTCATTCAGTAATACATTGTACAAATAATATTGTACAAATTCTCAGCAAAGCAAAAGTAGTGACATATCCTTGTTGCCTTTAGGATGGGTGAGTGCAATGCTTAGGCTTTCTCTCCTGATCTCTTCAAGGGATACCAGGAAGCAGGTGTTCTCCTTCCTCAATATCACTTTTATATAAAAAAGCATGCATCAGGCAACCAAATAGGAAAGGAAGTAGTAAAACTTTCACTATTCACTAATGATATGATCTTATATCTAGAATCTCCTGAAAAAACCCACAACAAAGCTACTAGAACTAATAGATGAGTGCAGCAAAGTGCTGTGATACAAGATTAATACACAAAAATCAATAGCATTTCTATACACTACTGATGTACAATCTGAGGATGAAATAAGGAAAAAATTCCATTTTCAATGACAACAAAAACAATCAAATATTTAGGAATTAACTTAACCAAGGACATAAAGGACCTTTATTCAGAAAACTACAAAGCATTGCTAAAAGAAACTGAAGAAGATAAATAAATGGAAAGACAGTCCATGTTGATGGATTGGAAGACTAAATATCACTAAGATGTCAATTCTACCCGAGTTGATTTACAGAGTCAATGCAATCCCAATAAAAATTCCAAAAACCTTTTTTGCAGAAGTGGAAAAACCAATTATCAAATTTATTCGGAATGGTAAGCATTCTTGAATAGTCTAAAAGATCTTAAAAAAGAAAAAATGAAGTTGGAGAACTCTCACTTCTGGATTTCAAAATATATTGCCAAGCTACAATGTTAAAAGCAACATGGTATTGGCATAAAGACAGACACATTGACCAATGGAACCAAATTGAGAACTCAGAAATAGACCCTAACATCTACAGTCAAGTGATTTTTGTCAAGACTGACAAGCCCTACCAGCTGGGCCAGAACAGTCTATTCAACAAATGGTGCAGGGAGAACTGGATATCCATATCCAAGAGAAAGAAAGAGAACCTCTCTCTCACACCTTATACAAAAATTAATTCAAAATGGATCAAAGTCCTATATATAAAAGCAAGTTTCATAAAATTTCTATAAGAAAATGTAGGGAAACTTCTTCAAGACCTAGTGGTAGGTGGTGGTTTCTTAAACATTACACCCAAAGCATGAACAATGAAAGAAAAATTGGATAAACTGAACTAACTCAAAGTTGGAAACTTTGTGCTTTAAAAAGCTTTGTTCAAATGATGAAAGGCAGCTTACTCAATGGGAGAAAATATTTGGCAATCACATATCCAATAAGTGTTTAATATCTATTATATACAAAGAGATCATACAGCTCAACAATAAAAAGGAAAACTGCCCAATTAAAAAAAAAAAGGGCAAAAAACTTGAAGAGACAATTGACCAAAGAAGAAATACAAATACCAAAGAAGCATATGAAGAAAAGTTCAACATCCCTAGCAATTAGGGAAATGCAAATCAAAACTGCAATGAGATATCACTTCACACTTATTAGGTGGCTGCTATTAAAAAGTCTGAAAACTTTGCAGTGACAGATACAGGCCATTATATATCCTGTCATAAGCTACAGAGTTGAGTGGGAGAGAGTGTAAACTACATTGTAAACTATAATCCATGTTTAGTGGCAATGCTCCAAAATATGTTCACTAATTGCAATGAATATACCACACTAATGAAAGAAGTTGTTAATGTGGGTAAAATAGGAGGTGTGGGAAATGGGGCATATGGAATTCCTTATTTTTTTATGTAACATATTATGTAATCTAAGAATCATTTTAAAAATAAATAAAAAGTATATTTCAAAAAGTCCAAAAACTGTACTTGGAGAGGATGTAGAGGGAGAGGGAAACTTATTTACTATTTTTGGGAATGTAGAATGGTAGAGCCACTGTGGAGGTCTGTTTGGCAGTTCTTAAGGAAGTTGAATATAGACTTGCCATGTGACCCAGCAATACCATTACTTGGTATATAACCAGAAGAACTGAGGGCAGAGACACAAACAGATATCTGCACACCAATGTTCATAGTGGCACTTTTCACAATTACCAAAAGTTGAAAACAATCCAGGTGTCCAGGAACTGATGAATGGATAAACAAATTGTGTTGTATACAAATGATGGAATATTATACAACAGTAAGAAGAAATGAAGTCTTGAAGCATAGGACACCATGAATGAACCTGGAGAACATGTTGAGAGAAGCAAGCCAGACACAAAAAGACAAATACTGTATGATTGAGCTATTATGAACTAAATATATTGTATAAACTCATGGGATTAATAATTAGAATATAGAAGTGTAGAGAATAGAAAGCTGAGGGTTAATCTGTCCTGAATTGTTCCTTCTTTTTAAAAATGAATCTTCTACTGTATCTTACTATATCCATAACAGATGTTAAGACTCAGAATAATTTCATTCTTAGACTTATGTGATCAATCTGTATATATCATATATAAACATTTTACATGAATCAGTTAGTTATTAAATTCATTTACTAATGCTATAAAATTCCCTGTCTTTACCACAGTAACTTGCATGGGAGGGTGAATATACTAAAGCAAAATGTTTTTATGAGTTTCTTATACCTTGTCTATGGGGGAAATGGGTTAGGGAAAAATACATAATTGCAAAATAGAGTTCACACCACACTTTTTTGCTTGGATATTATTTGTATATGAATATGTTGATTAACCATCTACTTAAACTCAAGGTACAAGCATTTTTATTCTACTAAATTTTTTGTTTGTGTTTGGGAAAGAGAAATAGTTGAGGTCTTTTATTGGAGTGGCATCAAAAAAAATAAATTTAGCTTGATATACAAAGACTGTAATAGTAAAGGAAGGGGAAGCATTATCCAGAAAGTTTTGTTAATGTAACTCATCAAAACTCATACATATTTCAAGCCTGAAATTAGTGATCTAAAAATGCTTATATATATATATATGTACGAATCTCCAGAGCCCCAAAACATTTAAGCAAACATTCACAAATTTGATGGGAGTAATAGGTGATTCTATATTAATAGTAGGAGATTTCAATATAGCACTTCCAATAGTGGCTAGAACATCCAGACCAAAGACCAATAAGGAAATAGAGGGTTCAAACAATACTATATATCAACAAGACCTAACAGTCATATATAAATATATATAACATATATGTTTATATAAAGAAATATGTGATGCAAAATTTGTTTGGAAATAATACAATAAATATTCTTCTCAAGTGCACAAGGATCATTCTCCAGGATAGACCATATGCTATATCACAAGGTAAGTCACAATAAATTTAAAGAGACTGAAATCATACTCAGTATCTTAGCCAACTAAAGACCAATAACAGGAGAACTGGGAAATCACAAATATGTGGACATTAAATGATACACATTCTTAAAGAACCAACTTGTCAAAGAAGAATACACAAGGAAAAGAGGAAATATCTTGAAGTGAATGAAAATGAAAACATAAAAAACAAAACCTCTGGAATGTAACAAAGACATTGCTCAGAGGGAAATATATAGCTATAAATGCTTATATTTTAAAAGAATGAAGATCTCCAAACAGTAAATTAACTTCACACCCAGAGGAAAAAGAAAAGAATGAGCAAAGTAAATCCAAAGGAAGGAAACAATAAAGAGGGAAGATAACTGAAATTGAGAATAGAAAAATAATACAGAGATAAATGAAAGCAAAATTTAGTCCTTTGAAAATACAAAAAAAAATGGACATATATTAGAGTGACTCACAAAGAAAAAAGAGAGAGTATGCAAATAACAAAAATCATAAATGAAAGGGGGGATACTACTGCTGACATTAGAGAAATAAAAAGGATAATAAGAAGATATTAAGAACAACTCTATGCTAACAAATTGGATAACTTAAAAATGGACAAATACCCGGAAACATACTAATTGCCTTAACTGATTCAAGAAGAAATAGAAAATTTCAAAAGTCCAAGGAAGAGTAAAGATTGAATTATTAATCAAAACTATGGTAAATTGAAAGAGTATAGTTACATATTGAAGGATAGGACAGGTGGGTAGAGATTTTACTGGGTTCAGTGGTGCAAGCTTAACAGGTGGATAGATTAGGAAGGACAGGTTAGAATACCCAGGACATGTAAATATGAATCTTGTCATCCCATGAGCCAAGACAGGGAAGAGTCATATGCTCCAGGGGGTGGGGAGGAAGGAACAGAAAATATCAAATGGGGTATGTAGTGGTCATAGGAAATATTCTTCATTACCTTACATTAATGGACACAGGACATGATAAATATAAAAAATTATTAAACTGTACAGTCTAAATTGTAAACTATACTGTAAATAACTGAAAATTTTTAGATGCTATATTTTACTATCTGTATAACAGTTATAACAATGATAACATCCATAAAAAAAAAAGGTTTTAATGTGGGGTTGGGAAGGGGGAGGGAGGTTGGGTATGTGGGAGTCTCTAGTATTCCGTGTGTGACTTTGCTGTGACCTAAAACTTCTTTGAAAATTAAATTGAAATTTGGGAGACACTGGGGAATGAGAGGGGGAAGGTTTCCAATACACTGGACATCCAATATTAGAGTGATAAAAGGAAAAAAGAATAATTTCTTTTAAAAAAAGGATTTTTTTTTTGCTTTTTGTTTTTTTTTTCCCATTTTTTCAAATGTCCCA
>JAQZBX010059611.1:0-17485 GCA_029593785.1 Cabassous unicinctus
GCAACACTCACAGAGCCCCTCAAGCTTTGGCTCCTTTTTCCTGGTCTTGTTTGAATGAAAGCAGAGTGCTACCCTTGTTTTTCCTGGACTGTTGCAGTTGACAGCATTGGTAGAGGTGGGATTGTAATTCTGAAACTTGAGATCTTCAAAGAAGGGAAAGAGAACACCTTGTGTTTCTATCATGGATATGTAGTTTTCATGTTGGAGCGCTATAATACTGTGCTTTTGTTTTCCTATTCATTTTAAATAAATATTTCTTGTAATCCTTAACAAAGGAAAAAAAAAGGTACCTCCCCACCCCCGTTTCTTCCTACTACCTACTTCCCATCCCAGTATATCTGCTTACCACTTTCTCTCATGTCTCCTGGCCTTTATACATACTGTTTTCTCAGCCTGGAATTCTCCTTGACAACCTTTTTTCTTGGCCTGAATAAGTTCTGCTAGTTCTTCAAACGTCGGTTATATGCCATCTCCCAGGGACTCCTCCTTTTACTTTCTCCCCCCAGGCTAATGAAGTGACTTACCTGTGGATCCCTGAGGTACTCCATGTAGATTCTCTCCTGGAAAGAAAGGACTGTATCTTCTACCTCTGTATCCCCAACTTCTATTTCAGCATCAGGCATTCAGCATCATAGTAGCTGAATGAACAAATGAGTGAAAGAATTGCATCTCAGGTTATCTTTTTCTATAACATGCAAAGCACTCATTTGTCCTTATTAAAAATCTTCATGCCTATGGTCAAAGAAGAAAGTCTGGGAGGAAATTGCCTGTTCCCTAAAAAAAGCCATTCAAAATAACCCTCTCCTTAAACAACTAAGACTGGATAAAAGTTTTTTTTAAAAAAAAGTCTTAAAAGCATGAAAGAGCTGACAAACTAGTAAAGAGTGACCAGGCCAGAGAGGTAAATAATCAGGCTGCTGTAGGCCTGAGGGCATTTGTCCATCTTGGAACTGTGACACTGTCCTTGGCCAGCCTCTTGTGGGAGGAATAGAAAACTACACTCAGGGACCAAGGATGCTGGGGAGCCCCACAGGAGACCCTCCCCTAAAACAGCTGGGTCCCTACAGGGCTCCCCTCAGAAGGAGGGTGATGGGATGAGGCCACGCCTGGCACAGGACTGCAGCCTGGACTGGAATGGCCTGGGTTGTCCTGGACCCCCGAGGCTGGACTTGGGTTGGAGGTGGCCCTGGACTGGAAGGGCAGCACCGGTCATTGGACAGAAACCAGGACCATACCCAGTCGCTAGTCCTCAGTGGGGGAAGTCCTGCAAATAAATCTTTAAGTGCCGTGGCAAATGGACAAAGAAAACCGGGCATATAATCATTTACAAAGAAAGGAGTTTGTAAGTATACTGAAAAGTTAAAACTCGGTCATAATAAAGGAAATGTAATTTACAGCACCCTTGATTGCCATTTTGAAATATTTACATCTGAGGCTGGGGGTGCTCACAGATTCCGATGCTGCAGAGCTCAGAGATGGAGAATGAAGTGTGGCTCCTGGAAGACAGCAGCTCTGAGCAGGCCAGCGTCCCACATTTGCAAGGCCCAGGACAAGAATGCAGACAGAGACCCAGATACCACATATCTAAATATTTCAAAGCTATAAATTAAGCTAACTACTTAATAAAATATGTTCTAACCTCCTACTTTGATAAATACATAGTGACCTGGAAGGCCAGGTTTGAGTTAGAATTGTTGGACCCCTTGGAGTTTCTCTTCAGCACGTGGCTGCACAGTAGGAGCTGGCCTCTGGGCCACGGCTTTCTCCTCTTTTCTTCCCACCCCAGGCTCTGTCCTACCCGTTGGTCTCGGGTGGCACACACTGCAGCGTGATCCGCCCTTGTTAGGACGGAGCCTTGGAAAAGGCCAGTGTAGCTCTGGAATGGACTTGGGACCTTTTAGTTGGACCCAGGGACCTGAGCCCAGGAAGCTGGCCCATGCTCAAGGCCGATCTGGTCACTGTGATTGTGTTCCGTGACACTCACAAGCCCTGTCTAAAGAGGCAACTGCTGCACACCTTAGCCAGTTGTTCCAGGGAAGAATGGGAGCTTGGCATTGCCTGGCTTTCGATTTTTTAAGTTGAAAATAGGTATTTTTATGTGAATAAAACATTGTCCAGACTATATGGCAGTTAAAATAGATGAGCTACAGCTAATGTATAAACACAGATAGGTGTCAAACACAAGAGTGAACAAAAAGACAGGATGCAGAAGATACATAAAGAATGATAGCATATATTTATGTAAAGTTTAAAACACATGAAAAATATTGGTATGTGTTGTTTATAGTTACAGCAACATATTGTAGAAGTATAAAACTTGCCTGGGAAACATAAATACAAAATTCAGGATAGTGATAAATACTGAGGAGGGAAGGGAACGGTATATAAACTGTATGTATAACATTTGATGTTTTTTTTTACTTAAAAAACTAATGCTGCAAAAATAACTGGATGGCCAGTATATAGGTGTTTATTATACTGTTTTTTTCTACTTTTCTATATTGTTTAAGTGATAGTATTCAAATAATTCATAATAATAAACAGCTAGCCTAATGAAGAAAAAAAAGAATCAAACCCCATGTGGACATCTGGCATCTGTGAGGCAGTGTGGACCTCAGACCACTGGTTTGCAACCTGTACTTGGAAAATAAATCAGTAACCGCTAACTAGTAATGATGGTGATGGTGAATGTCACCGTTGGTGGCATCATGAATTGGTACAACTCCTTGGAAAATTAGAGTCAAGAATTATAAAAGTATTAATATTCACTGAACCAATAATAAAATTCTAGAAATGTGTCCTAAAGAAATAATTGAGAAGGAACAAAGCTTTTATACAGGAAGTATTTAATTATGGAATTAGCTATAATTTTGAAAAAATTAGAAATAATTTTAAATATCAGTAAAGGATGCTCAAGTAAATTATAATATACTAACTATAGAATATTAGAACACCATTAAAGATAATTTTGAAGACAATGTGAAAAATAGAAAACATTTATGGGAGAAAGTGTATGGCAGTATTCCTACTATAAAAATGCATGTATATTTGGACAAAGACTGGACAAGAATAGACAAAATGAAAAGTTGAAGTTATGGGCAATTTAAAAATTTTTAGTTTTACTCTTTTGAAAATTGAACTGACTTGGATTAGATTGAGAAATATGTTTGAGAAGAATATTCGAGTCCCTGTTTTTTGTGGTTGTTGAGATACCATAGTCTCTAGGATACTTTTAGTCATGGTTTTTATCTTACACGTTATTTAACTTTTTAAATTTCAGCCATCAGAGATAGAAATGGAGTCTCAGATACATCTCTATGGGCATACAGAAGAAATAACCAGTTTATTTGTTTGCAAACCATACAGTATAATGATCAGTGTGAGCAGAGATGGAACCTGCATCATATGGGATTTAAACAGGTACAGAAGAAGGCCTCCAAGTGAGACGTAACTGTGTTTAGTGTTTCAGTTCTTTCTTATGCAACAGAAGCACAGAAAAACCTTTATCACTTCATAACCTTAAGCATGAAATACAAACTTGTGCTTTGTAATCTTATTGAAGTCAAAAGATAATTAAGAAAACATCCATGCCTTGTGAATACTAGATACATATGCCGAGGAAAGAGTTATACAACTAAGAGACCGAAGTTATGTTTAATGACCATGTACAAATCAGGCCATTTGTCTTTCAGGTTGTGCTATGTTCAGAGCCTGGCAGGACACAAAAGCCCTGTCGTGGCTGTCTCTGCCAGTGAAACGACAGGTGACATTGCTACTGTGTGTGATTCAGGTGCGTATTGCCCCCAATCAGAGCACAGGCACGTTGCTCTCACAGTGCCTTCAGCCAGCTGACCAGATTATAGGTTGTCAGCCTCTGCGCTCGCGAAGGTCCCTGCCCATTTAAACACTTGGGCAACAGCATGTATGTGTATTAAAATACAGTAAGGTCCAAGATTGAGTTCAT
The DNA here is from genome assembly GCA_029593785.1 of Cabassous unicinctus. Taxonomy (NCBI): domain Eukaryota; kingdom Metazoa; phylum Chordata; class Mammalia; order Cingulata; family Chlamyphoridae; genus Cabassous; species Cabassous unicinctus. The sequence goes on from JAQZBX010059611.1 coordinate 3,965, forward strand.
CAATTTAGGTGTCAACTCACACAAAAGCATAGTGTCAAAATTTAACTCTTTTCCTGAAATATGGAAAATTGTATTTGCGCACAATTAAGAAAATTATTACGTAATTATCTTCATTTTCTTGGTTTTTGTTTTTCTGTCCTTTTTTACTTCGGCTTTTTAACTATTTGTTACCTTCCTCGTGACGAATTGAAAAGTAGCAGCTGATAACCAATTTTGAAAACATATCTTCCCCATTCATTCCTAAGAGAGGACAATACTATAGAATAATGAACGCAGGTATAATTTGCCTTAAAGTTACATGATAAAAAATATCTCCTACATTGATTATTTTGTTTTTGCTTTTTGCTTATGCATGTTCAAAAACTGATGCATCCAGAAGGAAAGCATAATAGGAAAATTCATGAATTTTCTGTTTGCATATCTATTATTAAGGCTTATGAAGTTGAAACAATTCTTTGAAAAATTGTTCGCTTCTTACCCTCCACTCAGTATAGAATATCATTGACACATCTATAGCAGGTGGTCCACTATCTTTTGATTTATCTTGGTTTTGGGGTTTTGTTATTTTTGTTTTGTTTTGTTTTTGTTTTTTCACAAAACCTTTATTCATTCTTGCATTCAAGAAAAATAATGCCTTAAGTCGTGATTAAAGATTTCAGATGCGAAAGTATTTGCTAGTCTTAGCCCCCAGTCATAAAATAATGTCATGAAAACATTTGTATTTCCTAATGACGATAACAAAGAGAAAAGAGCTTATTTAAACAGTTTGACTTTGGTAATAGAAGTGTGAGCAGATGATTGATGGCATTGCTAATTGTTCTTCGTTCATTTGTACATTAGCAGCTTTCGGTGTGTCACGTGGAGAGGTGTGTGGGAGAACAATATAATGATCCTTTAGATAGAGGTCTCTACTTTCTTGTTTTGGCAACATTTCAAAGTTAGGACTGATCCTGAGGGAGCTGAGTTTTATAAAGTTAATTACTTTTCCTGCTGTCAGTAGTGATTTATATCTATGATATTATATCAGTCAGTCATATGGGAACAAGAAACAAAATTACTTTGCTGCAATTGCTAACTCACTGGCAGGGTATTCACGTGTCCCTGGGTAGAATACAGTATGATAGAGTAGTAGGTAGAGTTTTTATTCCAACTGCAACAAAAAAGCCTTCTCAATTTTTTTAAGACCTCTTGGCACATACATAAAAAGAAGTCATAAAGAGCATTTGGCATATAGAGAACATAATAAAAAATTTTAAAAATATTTTTTAAAAGAAAGGCCAAACGTGGTTAGTGATCCGAGCTAGAGTTCATCTTCCTATTCTTACAAACCAAGAAGGGAAGAAAATGATCAGATTTAGCCTCCCCAAAACCTCGACCATTTAGTGGGTGCCTTCCAAGTAACCTTAACATCAAAATTGAACAACTTTTTTTCCAAAAAATTTGTATTAGGAGCTGAAGTTACATTGGCCAGCTCATTTATTCTAATTCCCCAGTACATATTATGGGATATGGTTTTTATAGTGATTAAGATGTGAAATTTATTAAACTGTGAAAAATGCTATAAAATGGTTTCTGTTCCGTTGTATGGTTTTGGTTTTTTCAAAACTGTTCTACCACTGGATCAACTATGCCTTTGAACTAGTGTGAGACATCCATAGCCTGGTACTGTGTTGCCAGTTAATATTCCAAGATTCTCAGATTCAGGGCAGGGGGTAGTTATCTAACTTATTTTAACATCCATGAGGATGTACAGGGAGAATAGAGGTTTTTGTTTCTTTGTTTTTGTTTTTAAGAATGCCCAACTTTCTTTCAGTTGATGTGTTAAATTTTACATAAAAGCAATCTGATATTGGGTAAAGGTCTCAGTTTTGGATGTTTACAATCTTAAACAGATGAGTAGTTACTTGGTTTTGTTGTAGCCCAAGTCGCTGAGTGACCTGCTAGGATAAGACTATTACATTCCGTACCTTACTTCAGTGAGTACAGGACCACATTGAGAGTTTCTATTTTGAAGGTTTAATCCACACAGTAGCTATAGGTTACAATGCCAAACTCCTAATCAATATCTTTTATGGAAATGTATTCAGTGGCTTTAACAAGCCTTCTCATCTTATTGATGTTCATCTGATTAGTTTATCTTTTTTAAAAAATATTTTATCAGTTATTAAATTGCAAAGGGTGAAATGTGGATAAGATGAATCCATTGTCTACAATTATATTTTTTAGCATACTATGTCTTCCGCATCTTGATTCTTTAGTTAGATAATATCTCCTAATAAATATTCTATAATGGGGAGTCTGTGATGTTTGGAGGTCTTTAGCATATCTTTAAATACAGAAGCATTTCCAATATTTTTTGCTACAAAATATGAAATATTTTCATTGTCTTAATAAAAGAAGGAAATTCTCTACTTTTATGGTAGTTCTAATGGAAAGATAAAATTAAGTTTGATGAAAGTATGTCATCCAAACTTTTCCATGCCTTTCTTTATCAGCATGAGAATATTTCTCCAAAAAAGGCTGGGCACATCATCACGAGGCCCAAATAGCATGGCAAGCAAATATTGTCTCCTCCACCCCCGACAAAACTACAGAAAGTTTGGCTACTCTGAGTTCTTTCAAAAGAAAAAGAAAGTTAGCTTCATAAAACATTTCTTTAGAAGAGTCAATCTTAGGTAGTTTGAAGAATTTTTCTATTTTTTTAAGAATTCATTTTTAACAGCTAATTTTTACTGTAACTTTTTATTTCTTTTTCTTCAGAATTCACATTAGTCACTTCTTACAGATGGTTTCATAGACTATTATCTGCTTTCTATGGAAATTTTTTAGCTTTCCAGGTGTCTATACATATAGTTCAGATGTAACAATTCATATGCTAAAGTACTGTAATCATACAAAGATTCATGATTAATTTACCTGGTTGCTTTACATTGTAGATGACTTTTTAAATTTCTTATGTTTTCACTAGTCATTGTCTCTAGATAAATATGCAAAGCTCAGTGTGACTTATAATGTAGTAATCGCTCTTCTACACTCTTGAATCATGGATTGCCTGTAAACTTCATCACCAAAACAGAAGCGCTTGGCCCCAAAGGGATGTGGGTGGGCTCTTGGACACCCCCACCGTGGTGATCTGTGGGATGATTTGGTGTTTCAGCTGGTGGGGGCAGTGACCTCAGACTCTGGACCGTGAATGGCGACCTCATTGGCCACGTCCACTGCAGGGAGCTCATTTGTTCCGTTGCTTTCTCTAACCAACCTGAAGGAATATCCATCAATGTGATTGCTGGGGGATTGGAGAATGGAATTGTAAGGTAAGAGGAATTTTCACTCTCTTCGTTTGCTTTCATTCATAAGGACATGGCAGCTTCAGAAATTTGTTTTTAATACCAAGACATTTTAATATTAAAGATTTAGAGATTTAAAATCACCTTCAGATGTAGGTTATTCAGTTTATCTTTTTTTATTTCTATGTTATTAAGATCACTTTAGTGCAGTTTTGAAATTTTATATAGTTTGTTAACTATAAAAGAATAAACAATACCTAAGTATACGGAGTAAAATGTTGCCTCGTGCCCATACCCACCCCCTGCAGACTTCCCAGAAGTAACTAACTTTACTTATTGTGTTTCCTTCTAGTTGATTTTTAATAAATAAATATGTAGGGTTTTTTCAGTAAGGGTGATTTTAGTTTGCATAATTAGGTAATGACTCTTTTTTCCCTCTAGGTTATGGAGCACATGGGATTTAAAGCCTGTGAGGGAAATTACATTTCCTAAATCAAATAAGCCTATTGTAAGGTAAAAATCTTTCCTCATCTTCACTCTACATACATTTTGTGACTATGTTTTTGTGAAAGAGATATGTAAATACACAAACCTAAAGAGATAAATGATTAAAATATTCGTTATAAGAAGCCAGCCATTTACCAACCACCAGGTTGTTCAGTGACATAGCACCAAAAAAGAGGCACAGCCCTGTCTTCTAGGAACTTAAAGTTGTCAGGAACTTAGCATCTAATTGAAAGACGTGCTGATCTAATGGCCAGGTAAGGCCTCTTGAATTATAGAAGCTATTTTTTTTCCTCTTTATTTGAAAATACCATAATGGGATTGATAGCTGCAGGAGTGTGCTTGAAAAGATCAATAAACAGCCAGTCACCATTTACTTAGTTAACAATTTGACTTTAAAAATTCAATTGGAAGTGATTCCAATTCTATTTTATTAAAATAAATTTATTTCAATATACTAAATGTAAATAATGAACCAAAATTATTTATTAATATTAAATCTTTACCCTTTCCTCTTTCAGGGAAATAAAATATCTTTGTATTTAATCATCATTTATTTCCATAAAGAGAAAGCATAGTACTGTTTTGTTTTGTTTTTTATTTTCCTTCATCCAAATATTTGTTGTTTGAGTTATAAAGCATAAACAAAAAGGAAAAATATGCAAAGAAATAATATATCAATTTTTTAAGCTATAACACCTAGTTAGAATGAGCCTCACAGATTTGTCAGCAGAGTAATTAAACCATATTAGAATTACGATTTACACCAGTGAGTGTGTAGGTAATTGTTATTTCATGTCTCTCTACTCCAGTGAAGATATTTTATCTTCTTTATACTAACATCTCCATGATGACTAGCACAGTTTTAAGAGATCTAATAGATGCCTTTTCGCAGCCTGACATTCTCCTGTGATGGCCACCATCTGTACACAGCCAGCAGTGACGGGACCGTCATCGCCTGGTGTCGGAAGGACCAGCAGCGCTTGAAGCAGCCCATGTTCTACTCCTTCCTCAGCAGCTATGCCGCTGGCTGAATGCGAGGGAACTCTACCGTCCCCAAGGCACTTAAACTGCAAACTAGAGTCGACTTCACCAGTTTAAGATTATTGAACCTGAAGAAGTGGATGACTAACCCGACCATCAGAATAATGATAAAATCTATTCAGCTGCACAAAGCTCTGAAGCCACACAAGGTCTTGAAGGAAAGTTTTGTTCTAAGAGAGTGATATTCGGGAGGATCATGTCACTCTGCACTGACCAACAAGTTTGCTTGGTAAATTTAAAGTCACGTTCTTAAAGTTTTTCCCCACAAAAGAATCCTAAAGAAAAGGGTAGGGTCTCAACACCCCTCCACCACCACGCTTTTTAAAGATTCAAAAAAGGTCAGTAGAATTTAAATTGGCTAGCTAATTATTTATATAAAATACTCTAAAAAATATATGTTATATTAAAAAGAGTTTCTGCCCTGAGATAAATCTTTCCATCCCAATAAGAAAGAAAAGAAAAAAAGAGGATAAAGGATTCTTATCAGGACTCAATAATTGCTTTCTTGGAGAAGCAAATTATTCAGTAGGTGCCTCTGCACCAAGCATTTTATGGAATATCGGAATACTGAAAATAAGCTCCTAATGAATGTCAGTGTCAGGCTGTTTTTGCCAGTCGCCTTCTTAGCTCAGAGTAGAACCAGAATTTTTTGACAGCCACGAACAAGAATGCAAGTATCTTTGATTTCAGACACATTCTGTTTCTTCATAAAAATATTATTTAAAATCCATAACACTAGATAATGAATAGCCCTAGTTGAGTCACTAAGATTTAAACATGATTTTTTTTTTTAATATCTGCCATTTACAGAGCATTGAATACTTAACAATTTGCAATAGAAAATCCTTCACTATGCAAAACCTTTGCACAGATATTAATGCAGTCTAGATAAGGCACTTAATCTAATGTACAAGAAGTGTTTTCTTCCCCAAAAGAAAATTATAAAAAGAAAGGAGATAGCTTGCTTTGTTGTAAACAGGAGGCAGAATAATTCTTTTAGGAAACAGTTTCCACTCTGTTCCTACTAACAAATATTACCTGAGAATCTAGGAACAACAGAAAAAATCTTGTGTGTGTCATAGGAAGCTTTCACACTGTAAAGACAGAATTCCTAAAAATTCCTAAAAATCTTGGAATAGTCTCTGTCTACCATGATACCATGGCTATGTTTTCCTTGGGGTGCTGTTTTATTGGCTTTGAAAGTGATAAAATAAGCTCAGTAATATGTTACCATGGGATAAAAATATATATTCCTGTCTAAGAATAATTTGCCCACTTGTTATGGAAATTTAATTCAGATAGTGTTTACAGAACTACTTTTATAATTCCCAGACTTTCTAAAACATTCTGCTTAAAACCTATATAAAATATAATTCCACAATTCTCTGCTGTCAAGAAGAAGCAAATGGCCATATCTGCTTTGCATACATGTGTAAGGACATTAACAGGTTGGAGTTTGGTCATGGTTTGCACAGGCCAGGTATTAATTATGAGGTCCAAATAGTTGCAGAGAGAAGAGTATTCCTATTCAAGTTGAAGTGATTTGCTTTGTTTTTGTTTTTGTTTTTAAGTGCAGCTATGGTCTAGCTTTCATTTTTTTGACTGAGAACATCGCATTAATCCCCTATTAGAATAGGGATGCTAATCAGTCTTTTTTTTTTTTTTAAGGCCAAATTTCATCATTTATCTAAAGAGAAAATATGCAAAATAACTGATCTTGTTAAGAGTGCAATATTATATTTTTATGTAAAAATAAAAATTCATTTTGGGGGGATTATTTATTCAGCATGAAACCTGGTATGTATATGTTTGAAGCACTTCATAATGTGCATGCTGTAACAAATATTTCTGTAAATTATCACAAGCTCTGTTATCTTTGTATACACTGCCACTTCAATTTGGGAATAAATTTCATAAAAATAAATTTAAAAGCTTATTATTTACCCAATTTCAGTATTATGACCAGATTTCAAGTAGGTGACGTTTTTAAAAATCCACATGTTCTCCTTTCAGCTCCACTATAAATGTATATTACTGGGAAAGGATAACTTTCATTTTTTAATTATGTTTTTCTGCTATAATTTTAGGTTTCAATCTGTACTACCTTTAGATGGAGTTTAGGTAGAAGTCTCAAGATCAAACCACCCACTTTAAAGAAAAGAGCATTGCCCCCACCCAGCCCACCCACAATAGCAGGCATTTATTGAGCCTCTGCTATGTGCCAGGCACTATGCTAAGTGCTGAAGATACAGTGTTGCACAAAATATACTTGTTCTCTGGACTCATGGAGGTTGCAGGCTGGTGGAGAAACATAGCATAAATAACACATAATGAGTATATAGTTACAAACTCTGGTCAGTGCCATGAACGTAGAGTGTAAGGTACTCAGAGGAAGAATTCAATTTAAATTGAGGCGATCTAGGAAAGCCCCTTGAGGAAGTGAGATTTTTGTTTAGGCTTAATGAATGAATGGAAATCCTACTGGTAAAGAGGGGACAGATGTGACTCCATTTGTGAAGAGTCTGTGCTGTGGGAACATCAACAAACAGGCCCGATGAAGGCTAGAGTACCCGTTAGGCACTTCAGCTTGTCTAGTGGACATTGCAAAACTGTGAGTGATTTCAACAACCCAGAATTCTGTTTTCCCTGCTTTGCCTCTGGAGCGCTTTAAGGGTTCAAGACTAGAGCAGAGCTGTCCCCAGGAGACCTCAGCAGCAGCATTTAATCTGTGTAGGCCTGCAAACACAGACGTTCCCTTACCTGCAAGGCTCTGTCTGAGTCTTCCTTTTACAGCTTTAATTGAATGCCAGTTCTGTGTAAGCACAATGCTACGTGATGGGGGCTGTGGGGCAAGTACAGAGCTTATACTAGTGATCTGTTTCTTACAATTTGGATGACTTGTTAATGTCTGAAGCAAAAAGAGAAGAGCTACAAGGTCAATCAATGTTTAGAAAAGTGAGTAGGGAGGAAAGAAATGGATTAAAACTATTGAGTTCTTGGATTATCCATGTAACAGTTCCCCTTATTTGCAGATTACCCTTCAGCTGTTCCCAATTTAACTGTCCGTGGACAGCTGTACTAGTTTTTCAAGGTACTCCTCTTCTCAGGATAATACTCCATATACCATGAACCAAAGCACTTCCAAATTCAACAGGTTTAAAACTTTTAACCAGAAAGACCAATTGAAAAGCATTAGCACTTGTAGGGTATATGGAAGAGGAAACGAAACAAAGAATTGTAATTTGACATAATTCAAAAATGAGATTAAAGGGAAGCAAAAGAGGTTTTAGGTTTGGCCCAAACTTGGATTTGGGAATATCACACAAAGAGAATGACAGTACACGGGACTCCTTGGACATCTACCCCAATGTTATGTCCAATTTTTAACTTCACAGCGTAAAAAGCAGCTGCATTTGCCAATACAAAATACATACACTTCAGTCCAGGTGAAATCAGAATAAATCCTACCACTTTGGGGACACTGAGTTGCAACTCAGCTCTTTGAAAGAAATTAAATAACCCAATGTGTCCATCAAAGCCCAAATGACTAGAAGATAACCTGAGCCTGGGCTACAAGCTTACTCAAGAGCTGAGCTTGTTTCTTACCCCATGAACAGAGTCGAGAGAGATGAGTTTAGAAAGGACTGTTTTGTAGCAGTTTGATTCATTTCCAAAACGAATTAAACTAGTCCTACCAAAACTTCTGAAGGCTGAGAACAATAAGCCATTCTTTCTCAGATTGTAATTTTGTTAAAATCACTTTTGAAATCCTTGGGGTCCAGTTCAAGCATTCTGAGATTTTAGTAAAAATTAAGGTATAGTTTTCATACTTGTTGATGTGACCTTAATACAAATGATTAATAGCTAATGTCATTGTGTAGTTTCTATACATAATTGTCTACATTGTGGTATTTTATTACAACCAAGTAGAAGCTACTCACCCGTGTTCCTCTAATAAGAATTAGACATCTGTTTTATTTTCTGAAATGCTTCTGGAGGACACAGTTGTGAAGCACAGTGCCTCTCAGCCTTTAGTTGAGACTGAAAGAACAGTTGTTTCCACACCTCTTTCCACCATGTACATGTTTATACACAAATTCGTTCTTTGTTCCTCAGCTTCAGGCATCATTTGCACATCCAGTTTCAGCTCTGCCTCAAACATACGCTTTGTACTGGTGCACACTTAATGAGCCATTCTCTTTCCCTTTGCTTTATGTTAAACTGGTGGTCTCTTTGCTATTGTGTTCCACAGCATGTAAATTTTCTTTCATATCCTACAATTGAATATACTCTGTTGAGAAATCACACCGTATATAAATGTTGAGCATATATAAATTTTGAAAACCACCACCAAAAGTCAGACCTGAATCTGATAAGTAAAACATTTGATATCTGATTCAGTCAAAAGCAGTGCAATTACAAGGTAGTAAAAAAAAAAAAAAAAAAATTCTACAGATAATTCCAAAAGAGGAAATTTTTAATTTTTTTTGAGCAAATAACAGTATCATTTGAATGGGGTACATTAGGTGCATACAATGGAGGGAGGGTTCATTTATTGCCTCTTTGCTTGATTGTTTTTAAGAAAATGTCCCCAACCCAAAAAAAAATGTATTTAATTTCCCCCAAAGACCCTCTTTCCTCCCATCTGGTCATCTATTTTAATAGATCACAATGTTTACATGTTTATTTCAGGATAATTCTTATTAAAATAGAAGTAGAGACTTCTGGGAATATGGCAGACTAGTAAAACTCGGGAATCTCTTCTCCAGAAAAATAGCTAGAAGACAGGCTGAAACAGCCCTGAAAAAGATCTTCTAGGGTTTAGGACAGCAGGCAAATGCTGGACACCACCCAGAGGAGAGAGGGACAAAGAAGTGAAACCAGCGGCTGCTACTGCCAGCACTATCCCTGACACTAAAGCCACTTTAAAATTCTCAGTCCTCTGGGCCTGCAACTACAGACAAAGGGGGCTCCAGGGATCTACCACTCCAGGAAAGGGGAGAGGAGACACAGCCTATCTGCTGTGTCCCAAGAGCCCTTCCAGGCCAGGTGGAGCATCGCTATTCTTTGCCTTGGAGCCTGTAAGGGGCTAAAGATGTACAACCCTCCCAATCTCCTCGTCTACCAACAGGGACTGATTGTTGAGGACTCAGAGGGGAGTGGAAATATATCCCAGCTGGGAAAAGGGGTGGAGGCTGCCAGAGAAAGCTGGAAAACTATCTAAGAGATAGTTTGAATTACAAGGCTTCTAGCCTCCAGACAGAAAGCTCTATCACATCGATCTGGTCTGTGTTGCAACAAATACACTCCGACCAGGGATTGAATTGAGAGCTGCCAAAGTGCGCCATCTCCTGGAAGGCCAAGGAAGTGCACACATGAAAATTAAAAATAAGTAGGAGAGGCTTTTTCTGGCCTCTATAGCCTTCCTGCCCAAGGCCCTAGGAAGTGACTCTACAACCAAATACTGGGTCCAGTGCCCAGTTTTGAGCAACCAGCAGGACAATCCAAACAATCCAGTTCAAGCCAAAAATCAAAGAGCAGTGGTAACCCACAGACTCCTGCCACTAAATCCCTACAAAAGAGAAAGAAATTGAGCATCTGAGTAAATAAACTACATCCTAATCAGATGCCTAGATATCAGCAAAAAATTATGAGCTATACTAAGAAAATAGAAGACATGGCCCAAGAAAGACAAAGTCCCAGAAGAGATGCAGAATTTGAGAGAACTAATCAGTGAGATGAGCACAAATTTCCAAAATCAAATTAATGAGTTGAAAGGCAATACAGTTAAAGAGATAAATGACATCAAGAAGATATTGAGTGAACACAAAGAAAAATTTGAAATCCTGAACAGAAAAGTAACAGAGCTCATGGGAATGAAAGACACAATAGGTGAGATCAAAAACACATTTGAGGCATACAACAGCAGACTCGAAATGACAGAAGAAAGAATAAGTGATACTGAAGAAAGAACAGCTAAAATTGAAGAGAGAAAGAACACAGAGAGAAAAGAATGGAAAAAATTGAGCAGGAGCTCAGAGATTTGAATGACAACACAAAACACAACAGCATACGTGTCATGGGAGTTCCAGAAGGAGAAGAGAAGGGAAAAGGGGCAGAAAGAGTATTTGAGGAAATAATAGCTGAAAATTTCCCAACTCTCACAAAAGAAATGAACTTACATGTCCAAGAAGCACACCATACCCCAGTCAGAATAAACCCAAATAGACCTACTCCAAGACACATACTACTCAGAATGTCAAAGATAAAGAGAAAATTCTCAGAGCAGCAAGGGAGAATGCAAACCAAAATGTGCAAGGGTCGTCCAGTAAGACTTAGCACAGATTTCTCTTCAGAAACCATGGAGGCGAGAAAACAGTGGTATGATACAATTAGGATAATGAAAGAGAAAAACTGCCAGCCAGGAATTCTTTATGCAGCAAAACTGTCCTTCAAATATGAAGATGAGTATAAAATATTCACAAACAAACAGAAACTAAGAGAGTTTGCAAAAAAGAATCCACCTTTGCAGGAAATATTAAAGGAAGCCTTAGAACCTGAAAGAAAAAGACAGGAGAGACAGGCTTAGAGGAGAGTATAGAAAAAAGAATCAAAGAAAGGATAACCAAAAGAGTAAAAAGACAGACAAAAACAAGATTACATATGAAAACCAAAGAATAAAATGGAGGAAGTAAATAGTACATTTATAGTAATATCATTGAATGTGAATGGATTAAACTCCCCAATCAAGAGATGAAGGCTGATAGAATGGATAAAACATGAGCCATCCATATGCTGCTTACAAGAAACTCACCTTAGACCCAGGGATACAAACCAGCTGAAAGTGAAAGGTTGGGAAAAGACACTCCATGTGAATAGTAACCAGAAAAGAGCAGGGGTAGCTATACTAATATCAGACAAAACAGACTGTAAATGCAAAAAAGTTATGAGATACAAAAGGCCATTATATATTAATAAAAGGAACAATCCACCAGGAAGATGTAATAGCCATAAATATCTATGCACCTAACCAGGGTGCCCCAAAATACATGAGACAAACTCTGGTAAAACTGAAGAGAGAAATAGGCATTTCTACAATAATCGTTGGAGACTTCAACACCCCACTCACATCATTAGATAGAACAACTAGACTGAAGATCAATAAGGAAACAGAGAACTTGACCCATATGATAAACAAGTTAGACCTAACAGACATATACAGAACACTGCATCCAAACTCAGCAGGTTATACATTCTTCTCAAGTGCCCATGAATCTTTCTCCAGGATAGACCACATATTAAGTCACAATGCCCCTCTCAATAAATATAAAAAGATTGAAATTATACAAAGCACCTTCTCAGATCATAATGGAATGAAACTGTAAATCAATATTAGACAGGACAAACATAAATTCGCAAATGTGTGGAGGCCGAACAACACACTCCTAAATAATCGGTGAGTCAAAGAGGAAATTGCAAATGGAATCAGTAAATATATTGAGACAAATGAAAACGAGAACACAACATATCAAAACTTATGGGATACAGTGAAGACAGTCTTGAGAGGGAAATTTATAGCCCTACATGCCTATATTAAAAAAGAAGAAAGAGCTAAACTCAAAAGATTTAACTGAACAACTTGAGAAACTAGAAAAAGAACAGCAAACCAATCCCAAAGAAAGCAGAATGAAAGAAATAATAAAGATTAGAGCAGAAATCAATGAAAATGAGAACAGAAAAGCAATAGAGAAAATCAACAAAACAAAAAGCTAGTGCTTTGAGAAGATCAATAAATTTGACAAACCCCTGGCTAGACTAACAAAGGAAAAAGAGAGAAGATGCAAATAAATACCATCAGATTGAAAGGGGGGAAGTTACAAATGACCCACAGAAATAAAATAAATCTTAAGAGGATATTAGTGGAAACTATATGACAACAAACTAGACAACCTAGATGAAATGGACATATTCCTAGAAATGCACAACCAACCTACAATGATGCTACAAGAAATACAAGAACTTAACAAACCAATCACATTTAAGGAGATGGAATCCGTCATCAACAATCTCCCAGCAAAGAAAACTCCAGGACCAGATGGCTTCACAGGTGAATTCTACCAAGCATTTCGAAAAGAATTAACACCAATCCTGTTTACACTCTTACAAAAAGTTGAAGAGGAGGGAAAATTACCCAACACATTTTATGAAGCCAACATCACCCTCATACCAAAGCCAGATAAAGATACTACAAGAAAAGAAAATTACAGGCCAATCTCTCTAATGAACATAGATGCAAAAATTCTCAACAAAATACTTGCAAATAGAATCCAACAGCATATCAAAAGACTTATACATATAGGTTTGAATAGAAGGGACTGATGGACCATGTGCAGGGAGGACTTATTTGAGTCCGACTCTGTCACTCTCAGGAGCACAGATTCCAAAGAGGAGCCCACTAATAAGGCATCAATCTCTGGGGCTATCTCCACTTATATAGGACCTGGGTGTCTCCAGAGCCCTCAGGAGCCCCTCTGTGTGGGGTGATATCCACTTTGGTGTTCTATGAGATCCTACTTCCAGAGACTGGAGCCTCTGGCCTACCTATGTGCCAGCTGTGCCTGCAATCTCGGTGCAGCTGCAACCCCTACCCTATAGCTAAATGGACTCATCCAAGTCACCTGGCAAG
>JAQZBX010059612.1:0-17484 GCA_029593785.1 Cabassous unicinctus
ATGGGAGGAGGTTCACCTGGGCATACATAAAAGGCATATAAATGTGTTCAAATGTTCATGGGGCATTGTCACAGTGGGTGGAGATTCACACCATCACTGAAAGAATATTGAATTCCCATCCTGGAGAGCTCGGCCACATTCTCTCATGGAACAGCAAGAATCCACCAAGTACAGAGGCAATGGCTGTGAAAGAGGATGGTCCATTCACGGGCCCTTGATATTGATTACTGTGCTTATGAACCTTTACTCTGGAAATTGAAACTTAGCCTAGTATTATAAAGTGCCTAAGTGTTATCTCCTGAAAGCCTCCTTGTTGCTCAAATATGGCCTCTCTCTAAGCTGAACTCAGAATATAAATGCAATAACTTCCCCACAGCATGGGACATAACTCCCAGGGATGAGCCTCCCTGGCACTGAGCGATTACTACCAAGCACCAACTAGCAATGTAACTGGAAAAAGACCTTGACCAAAAGGGGGAAAACGTAAAGACAAATTAGTTTATATGGCTAAGAGCCTTCAAAGTGAGTTGGGTGGTCATTCCAGAGGTTATGCTTAAGCAAGTCTCAGCAGGATCTCATTGACTGCCAAATTAGACACTACCCCAAATAGCAGTGCTCCTGAGGACTCTGGAGACACCTAAGCACTATGGTCAGGACAGATATCTCATGAGTTTGGTGCCTTGCCAGTGGGCCATACTTTGGGGTTTGTGCTCCTCAGTGTGAGAGAATTGGACTCAGTTGTGGTTTCCCTACACATGGCTCTTTGGTCCTTCTATTTGAACCTATAGTCGGTGCTGGAGTTGGTAGGTGTACATCCAAGAGAATTGAATCGTTGGGCTGTTCATGTGTTCCAGCTGGCCCCTGAGCCTCAAAGGAGTTGCAACACCTACTCTCCAGTTCATTGAACTCACACAGGACAGCTAATAAGGAGATGATGATGGACAACCACCATACCAAGGAACTGAGATAGTCTACAAATGCAAGCAAGAGAGTCCCATCTATTGCCTATATGGGACTGAAGCTCCCTCTCAATTAAAGGTGGAGTGGGCATCACCATCCCAGAATCCTCAGCATTGGGGAATGAACTATGGACTAGAGTGGACTAATTAGTATTCTACTATATACTTATTGTGATTCTACCAATGGAAGAACTTATGTCATTGATGTGGAGGCAGTGGCCACTGGAGGTTCTGAGGTCAGGGAGGGGAAAAACATGTAATAAGGGGGCATCTTTGGGACTTGGGAATTGTCCTGAATGACATTGCAATGACAGATACAGGCCATTATAGATCTTGCCATAACCTGCATAACTGTGTGGGAGAGAGTGCAAACTACAATGTAAACTATATAATGCTTAGTGTCAGTGCTCCAAGATGTGTTCATCAATTGCAGTACCACACTAAAATAAACAAACAAACAAATAATTTATATGAAGCAAAAAAAAGAAGCTTTAATTACTAAATATTACATAAAAAATATAGTGGAGGGGAGTGTATGGTAGCTCAAGCAGTTAAGCTTCTGCCACCCACATGGGAGGTCCTGGGTTCGGTTCCCAGTGCCTCCTGAAGAAACAAAAACAACTTTTAAGCTTTCTCCTTGATGTATAATTGTTCTACCTTCAGGAGTAACTTTTTCTGTGTTCCTCTCCTGGGAATCCTAATCTGTTCTGTTTGTTTTTGTGCAGAATTTTCTTCCCAGCTCTTATGATTTGTTTAACTTTCTCCCTCACTTGGTATCCCCCTTTTATTATACTTTTCAGTTTTTTGAACCATCCTGCCTTACAGCAGTTCAGTTTTCCCTTTTTAAAATTTCCGTTAAGCTTTTCTGCTTCCAGTTACTTCCCCCTTAGTATCCTGCTCTGGGGAACCAGATGGAATCAATCCAAAAAGTGTTGACTTTTTCATTTGGGTGATTCAGCAATCAGAGATTTGCTGAGTGTGTGCACCTCTTGCCAACAGTTCTACCACAGTCTCTTTTATTTCCTGGGAGCCTTTTTAAATGTATACACTATTCAGTCACTTGTGTTCTACCCTGGACCTCTGCAGACTTGGGTTTCTGTGTCTGGATATGCATGGGGTTCAAAAACTGCTCTGTAGTCTGCACCATTGGCAGGAGGTTCCTGTGCTGTGCTTGCTGACTCTGTCTGATTCTTAAGATGTGCTGGACCAAGTGAGGGGGAGGGGTCTGGGCTAGTGGGTCTAGGTCATAGATCTCTGATTTTTATTTGCCCCTTTTTATTCTTTTTATTCAATTCAGCATTTGTGGAGTCCTTTGCCTGTCTCCATCGTCCTCCAGAGTTCTAAGCAAGTGGTATTTGTCCTTTTATTAGTCATTTCTGAGAATAGACTTTTCCAGATGTATTACATTGCCATATTGATGATGTCACCCTCCTGAATGAAAATATTTAACAAATATTTTAGGCTATTCAGATTCTCCGTTTATTTTGTTTAAGTTACGTTAAGTTGTGTCTTTCAAGGAATTTTTCCAATTCATTTAAATTGACAAGTTTATGGACATAAAGTTGTTTATGATATTCCCTTATTATCATTTTAATATCATAAACTCTGCAAGTTTGCAGCTTCTCCATTTGTAACATGGGTAACATGTGTCTTCTCTAGTTTTTTTCTTGATCTATCTAGTTAGGTGTTTAAAAATTCATTTTATTAATCCATGCCAAAGATCGAACTTTAAATGCTATTGATTTTCTCTATTGCTTGTCTAGTCTTGATTTAATGGTTTCTATTATCTTTATTATTTTTTTCCTTCTCTTTACTTTAGATTTAATTTTTCTCCTTTTCTATATTATTAAAATGCAGGTCTTTTGATAATTGATTTTAAATCGCTGTTCGTTACTATAAGAGGATTTCAAGTTATAGATTTTCCTGTAAACATTGTTTTATTTGCATACAAAATAACTTGATATGCAGTGTTATCATTATTATTTAATTCAAAATATTTTCTAATTCTGTTTGTAATGACTTTAATTCATGAGTTATCTAGAAGTATACTGTTTCATTTTTTAAATATTTGGTGATTTCCCAAATATCACTTTGTTATTAATTTCTAATTTTTTCCAGTGTTGGTTCAAAAATATATTCCTTGTAATTTCAATCCTTTAAAAAGTATTGAGATTTTTTAAGGCCCAGTATCTAGTGTGTCTGGATAAAAATTCCATGTGCACTTGAAAAGATTGTATATTCTGTAGTTCTTGTGTATCATGTTCTACGCATATCAATTTAGCTATATCGGTTAATAATGTTCAAATTTTCAATATCATTACTGATTTTCTTCTTTTTTATTAATTATTACTGAGAGAATTATTGATAAAAAAGTATTAAAATATCTTATAAATTTGTGAATTTTTACATTTTTCCCTTTATATTGGTTATTTTTCACTTTATGTATTTTGCAACTCTATTTGGTCCATGCATATTTAGAATTATGTGTTCTTAGTGAAATGACCTGTTGTCATTATGAAATGTTCCTTTTTATCACTTGTTATGTGCCTTATCTTGAAAATTTTTTGTCTGTTATTAACATAGCCATACCAGCTTAATTTAAGTCTTTGCATGTTACATTGTTGTTCATTCTTTTGCTTTCACTATCTATATTTTATGCTAAAATATGTCTCTTGCCAGCATTATGTAATTGGATGTTACTTTTTAAATCCAGTCTGATGATGTTTGCCTTTTAATTAGTGTGTACAATCCATTTATATTTAATGTAACTGTTAGTTTGATTAGGGTTAAAGCATCATCTTGTCATCTCATTCTATTTGTTCCATTAACTTTTTTTGTTTCTTTCTGCCTCTGATCCTGCCTTATTTGGTATAGTTAATTTTTTTAATATCATGTTGTACCTACTTTATTGGATTTGTATGCTGAACTCCTTTAATTATTTTCTTAATGGCTACTTGGCATTATAAAATGCATCAATTTATTTCAATCTACCATGAATTAATATACTACTATATACTTCCATTGCTGTCATGCATTTTACTTCTACATACAGTATAAACACCATAGTAAATTTTGTTTTAAGCAGTCATTTATTTTTTAATGAAATTAAGAAATGAGAAAAAAACCTTTTATATATACTCACCCATGTATTTACCTGTTTACTTTTCTGGCAGTATTTCTATTAACCTGAAAAATTTCCATTAACTTTTCTTCTAGTACAATTGTACCAATGATGAATTCACAAGTTTTCTTGTGTTTTCACATGTGTGGTAACTTTCTGTTGAATGCTGGGCATTGTGATTGCTACTTTATTTATTTATTTATTTTTTGTACCTTTATTTTTTTCTAATATTTTAAAAAAATTTAAAGACACTTAGATTACATAAATGTTACACAAAAATATAAGAATTCCCATATGCCCCACTCCCTATACCTCCCACACCCTCCCACAGAAAGAACATCCTTCATTAGTTTGGCACATTCGTTGCACTGATAAACACACCTGGGGCATTGCCACTGACCATGAACCATAGTTCACATTGTAGTTTACACTCTCTCCCACACAATTCTGCAGGTTATGGGAAGATATATAATGGTCTATATCTGTCATTGCAATCTCATTCAGGACAATTTCCAAGTCCCCCAAAAGCCTCAGTATTACACCTGTTTTTCCCTTTCCCTGCCCCCAGAGCCTCCAGTGGCCACTGCCTCCACAACAATGTTGTAATTTCTTCCATTGCTAGAATCACAATAAGTCTATAGTAGAATACCAGTAAGTCCACTCTAGTCCACAGTTCATTCCCCAATCCTGAGTATTCTGCGTTGGTGATATCTACTCCACTTCTAATTTAGAAGGGACTTCGATCCCATATGGTAGAATGGTCATAATGACAGATACTCTGGCATGGTCAAAAGTGAAAGTCAAACCAAAATAATTGTTAAAATATCAGTTTGAAGCCGCAAGATCTTTCCTCCAATGGAATATTCAGTTATGCTCTTGATTCTTTGATGAAGATTTTCATATAATCCAAATTCACACTAGCATAGCTGAAAGTTTTTGTTTTGCCTTAATATTAACTGTCTAAACATATTTTGCTAAGCAAGGGAATGTGTTTTTAGAAATGAGAGGACTATGCATGAACTGTACAACATTGCTCATAAGAGGGTGCAGTTTCTAGCATCTTTTTCAGGTACTCTTTGGTTCTCTTCAATTCCTACAAAGTCATGATATAACCCTGGCTCAAATTTCTTCCCGACACCATTTAAATGATTATTGTTCAGCCTATTTTACTGTTCCAGACCTTAATGCTTTTCATGACATCCTTCATGTCAAAGGACTTCCACCATTTCTTAATATCCCAGTTATATACCTTTTATTTATTGTATCACTTATTTGAACAGCTTCAAACCTTGCATTTTAAAAACCATACTTATATATTCTTCCATTGTTTTTCTTTATGATAGTTTCAATGCTATCACTTGGACTTCTTTTGCCAATCACCAAGAGTTAAAAGTAACAATACAGATTTCAGAGCATCCAAAACTCAGAGCAGTACCTCATTTATTCAAAGAGGTCAATATGATACCCTTACACTCAGTGGTTTGGGACATATTATAGCACTCAAAGTATGGGGAAAATTAACAGTGTTCTGTAATTGTTGTAATTGTATGGATGTATTTATATACATGCATACATATACATGGGGTGTGCATGTGATTGCTTATTTTTTAGGAAAATATTTCAGACAGACACAAGGAGTGTGCTCATGGAATGAAAATAGAATGTAATGAATACATTGTCCTTAGTATTTATTTAATTTCAGAATGTCAAATAGGTTTTGTTGGGTTTTTCTGTCTTTATCCTTATTTTATTTTCTTTCTATGCTACATGAAGCCATCTGTGCTTCAGTCATGAGGTTTTTGTTTTTGCTTTAACTCTGAAACACAGGTTATTTGAGAAAATGGTATAATTCTGAGAATAAAAAAAGAGATCTTGTGCACAAGGCCTAAAGAGATTTGAACTGTTACTTTGGCATCCCATTTGAAATATCTGTTTAACTAAGTTGTAGAATTTAGCACCAGACTTTCTGGTAAATATCAAAAGCTGATTCTTCCCTGAACAAAAATGAAAGATTGAATATCAATTATAGTGTTTCAGGCTTTAGTTTGTCTGGCTAGTTGGGTTAGTTAGTTTCAGCATGGTGCTAATGAGGGCAAGTTCAAGGGTTAGAACCCCTGTGTGGCTTAATTAGCTTCATACTGAGGAAAACCTCTGTTCCAGAGCCTGAGATAACCCTCTAAATCTAGCCAGCTGTCTCACCAATGCATGTAAGTTACACACGGTCAAAGAGCTCATCATTATCAGCAAAAATCCATCACAATTTGTGAATGACCCGCCGATAGTGACTGGATTTTATGATTTGACCTTGAAATTGCTATTCTCCAGAAGATACATCTCCACAAAGAGTTTTAACGCAGTTAAATAGACAAAGATGAGTACCTTTAAAGACTTCACTTGAATTCTCTGATTACTTCCACTGCCTTTGGAAAATTACAATAAAAATACTCTGAGTAGTCATCAGCACACAGTAAAAGAAATACTTAAGATGTCTTCTACTCAGTCTTCAGATTATTTGCTCATATAAACACTATCTTTCCATATCTTGATATTGCTAAGATTGCTTTGTTTTTATTTTTATAAGCATTGAAGTTTATCAAGTTTTATGGGAGTTCTAACACTTTACTCACATTTTTACCAATTAGTCATTAATTTAATGAATATTTGTTAATGAAATTTGCTAAACACTGGCAAATCTCTGGTGAACTTACAGAGATGTGGTCTCTCTACTCCAGGAGGTTACAGTCAAGATGGGGAGAGAAGCCAAGTCATAAATAGAAACAATCAAGTAAAATCATGAGAGACTGTGATAAGTTAATGACGTAAACAATTGGGCATTGAGGTGGAGAATAGTGGGGGTGGAGTGGAGTAGGGTGGCTTCAGAGAGTCTTTTTAAATAGGGGGAAAGAGCAAGTCTTTCTGAGGAGACAGTCAGCTGGGGTATGAATAATGAGAAGAAGTTTGCCAGGCAGAGAGGAAAGAGGCAAGAGCAGCTCTGGCAGAGGAAACAGCATGTGCAAATGTCAGGAAGAGAAAATGTTTGGTACAGCTGAGGTAAGATACCTAACAGGAGTAAGGAAGAGGTCAGTGGCACAGGAGGAGTCTCTAACTGTAGATAGGGCAGGGCCATGCTGAACTTGGCCAATTATTTGATTTTTTTCTAAGTGCAATATAAAAGCTTTCAGGGATTTTAGTCAGGTGCTTGTCTGAAGTACCATTTTAAAGAATCACTCCTGCCCCTTGGTTGAAAGCAGACTGCAGACAGGGAACAGTGAAAACAGGGAGGTGTTTGAGCCTCTTTAAAAAATGATAGGGAGTGGATGTGGCTTAAGTGGTTTAGTGCCTGCTTCCCACATGGGAGTTCCTGGGTTCGGTTCCCAGTGCCTCCTAAAAACAAAAAAACAAACAACAAGCAAGCAAATGAAAAAAAAAACAACTTAGGGGAACCTTTGTGGCTCAGCAGTTGAGAACTGGCTTCCCACATACGAGGTCCCAGGTTCAATTACCCACCCAGTACCTAAAAAAAAAAATCTCTATCACAAACACTTTACTAGGCATTATTCATTTTAAGATAAAGACATTGTGCATGATCCATATTATGGTGCCATATTTTGCATAAATTAGTCGTAAAGTTATCTTAAATAAAGCTAGCTTAAGTAAAGTTATCCTAGAATAAACAATTCAAATTCTGGGTAATCATCAAAATTACTAATATAATTTTGTTTGGTTACATTACTCACATTTAAATCTAATTATAAATAGCCACACAATATTTCCTTAACAACTTTTCAAACCCAGATTTTATATTTTGAAATCACCCTTTCTTTCACTTGGCCTCTGATGAGGTTTTGCTATATTTTTGGAGGAGTAGGTGAGAAAAAGGACAAGCCCAGGCTGGAGAATTGTGGGACCTACATTCCAGCTTAATCTATGGTTATAGAACTGTTTGCCTTTGCTAAGTCACTAAACTTCTTTCATTCTTTCAGTCCCAGCTTCCTCATCTGAAGAAAGGGAATGATGTCTAAGGTCACATTAAGCTCCAAAATTATACAGATTCATGATACTATGTGCTGTGTATTCTGACATTAGGCCAAATATATATAATTAATGAGATATGATACAAGAGAATTGCACAATGACTGGAAAGTAGACCATTATGTGAAAATAGATATTGAATCAAGTAGTATTTCCTATTTAATATCAAAGAATAATGACTGACTGTTCAATATAGTATTATCTATAAAGAATCATAAAAATGTGTCTGTATTATAAATGGAAAAGTCCTGTCATATTTATCATTAATTTCTTATTTATTGATTTACATTAGGAAGGCATTAAAATAGGCTTCTAAGTGACATTCCAAGTTTATATAGTGCTCCTTGTTTGTTAGATGAGAAACTTGTAGAAAAATTAGTGTCTTATTCTACACCCTCTTTTTCATGCCATTATTAGCAGGTGACATTTTAACATTAAAGTCAAGGTAGCCATTCCATGCACAGCCAGTTTTCCTCACTTAAATCTTTTGATATCCTTAGATGAATCAGCTAAGTAAGAAAATATGCTAATTTAGCTTCAAGGGTGTAGGGTTTGTAAAAGGGCAATAAAAAAAGAAATTTATGGGCTGGTTTCCTTTTATAGTGGCTTTAAAGGCAAGTAAAATAAAGGCAAAGTTATTTAATTTTATGTAACTTAAAAATTGATTAACTTGGCAACAATGTCCTTATCGTTTTTAGGGGAAGATTTTATTCACTTTATAATTATTTACTAGATGCGTCTAAGATGTGACTCAATCAGGTCCTAGAATAAAATGTATAAACCTATGCTCATCCTTACTTAATGAAACATTTATTTCGGTGCTGTCTCAAGAAATCAGGCCTTGTAGCATTCTCTGAGAATAAAGGGGGCAGTGATGGTCTGCATAAATGACCTTGGCAGCACTGATCAGCTCTTGTCATAGCTCCGAGGGAAGAATGTGCAATCATTCTGAGTGCTGCTCCCCTGACTCGTTTTGCCTCCTGGCAAGAGAGCACAAGTTTCTTGTCAGTTACAGTGATAACTCCAATAGCAGAAGCTGAAAGAAGTAGGGTGGGAGGCTTCTATGGTTTCAATCTAGCAGCTCCACATGTATTTTATAATGGCCACAAGCCTTCTCTTGATTTCATATGAAAAATTGCTTGAGATTGGCTAAGAATTCAGATATGTTTCGGCTTTGTTTTCAGGTTGAGTGCAGCCTATCATTTAAAATACCGTGAGTCTGTAAAGAAAAAAAGAGGCTCCTATTCGTCTCTCCCTGGACTTAAATCTCCTGGTTGTTCAATTGTGTGACATAGAGGCTCATCCATTCACCTATGAAATAGATGTACCAGAGAGATTAGAGTTTATTATACACTCATTCCAGATCTTGGTGGCTTTAACATGTAATGAAGATGAGTGCTGTAATCTCCTATATGGTTTACAGGCAGCAATTGACTTTGAGGAGTATCTGCTTTTTGGTTTAACCTAATTATTAATCTCATTCGTGTTGGCTATATTTCTGTTTTGAAGGTGAGTTGAAAAATAGGTTTCACAAATATGTGAGAAGCTGTAGGATGTTTAATGTTGCCTATAGAAAGGTACAGGGAGTGTATGCAGCTGCAAGTAAGATAGTTCCATCCATCTGTCCCATGGTATCTAAGCCCCCTCACAATTAGAAACAGAGTGGGCATCGCCATCACAAAATCCTCAAGATTGAGGAATGAACAATGAACTAAAGTATACTTATTATTATTATAGTATAGACTTATTGTTATTCTAGCAATGGAAGATCTTTTATCGTTGATATAAAGGCAGTCATCACCAGAGTCTCTGTGGGGAGGGAGAGGAGAACAGGTATAATATGGGGGCATTTTGGGGACATTGTAATTGTTCTGAATTATATTGCAATGATGGACACAGGCCATTATATATTTTTGTCATAATCAACAAAATTGTGTGGGACAAAGTGTAAACTATTATGTAATTTATAGTCCACAGTTAGTAACAATGCTTCAATATGTTTTCATCAATTGTAACAAATGTACTACACAAATGAAGGATGTTGCTAATGTGGGAAGGTTTGGGAGTGTGAGGGAGTGGGACATATGGGAACCAACCATATTTTTGTGTAGCATTTATGTAATCTAAAACTTCTTTAAAAACAAAACCAAAAAAACTCTTTATTTAAAAAAAAATAAAATAAAATAAAAGTCTTGTTCTGTGAAGGAAGTTCTTTTCACTATTTTACATGGAATTCTTTGGGTGCAGAATGCAGGCATGGTCTTTAGACTGACCTAAAGTCTGGGTCTGCTGAAGGGTTTTCCTAAGAAACTGAGCAGTAAAAAGTTTTTCAGTAAAAATAAAGGAATGTTACAGTATGTATATGTGTGAGGTGTGTATGTTTTTGAGGTGTGTATGTGAGTGTATGTGAGGGGTGTTGTGTGTGTGTGTTGATTTGTGAAGGAGAAAGGTTTGCAGCTGGAGTCTCTGGAATAGTGGGAAGAAGTCTGTGGGAGGAACAGAACATGCATCCTTGTCTCTGTGGAAAATGTCAAGATGAGGTTCTCATGCCTGGTGGAATCTGCTCTCTGTACAGGTGGCATCTAGAAGAGTAGTATTTCTTCAGCAGAGTCAGTAGAGAGACCACAGGGAGAATTACTGAAAACTATACCAGAGTGGCCAGCAGCAATTCAACTGTACTTAAATATATATTCCATTAAATCCAAATAAAATAAGCTGTCTTTTAGCCAGATTCCAAAATTGATCATGGTCATTCCAATGCCATCTGATATAAGGGAGCTTGTGCCAGAAGGAAAGTTGAGGCAGCACCTCTCTTAGAGCTGGGCAACCTAGGCCTCTGCCATGGTTTCTGCCACAGGGCAAGGAGATGAGGATCACAGGGATGTGCCCACAGAGAGTCTGAGTCCTCCTCTCCCTGCTGCAGCGATCCAGATACCTGGGACCCTGGCACTCCCTTCACACATAGCCTGAAGCCTGCTTCAGGGCATGACTGGGAATCTCTCCCAGGTGCAGCCTCTCAGTCAGCACTCCAGTTTACAAGTCCCTAGGCTTGAGGGGGAAGGTTGTTTGCAGGAGTGACAAGAGGGTAGCGTAGATGGCATTCTGTATGTGGGCTTGGGTGACATGCATGCTGAGGAGCCTCACCTCCTCGTACTCAATCTGGAATAGAAAGGGGATGTGGGCTGCAGGATTGGGAATTCCATTTGTGTTCTTGCCCTGGCTCCACAAATGTTAGAGGTGAATCTTATTCGAGGGAAAAGTAACAGTGATTTGAGCCTCTTGGGACTAAAATAGCTTGCTTTTGCATTTTATACAAAAAATATGACCATGCAAATGCATTGCTAGCATCCCCCAGGGCCTCAGAAGAAGCTTGTGCAAGGGCAGGGTCCTAAAGATTAAGTTTCATCAGGCTTTCAGTAAATCTCCCTCTGTTATTTGCCATTAATGAAAGTTTACATAAAAACGTTGTGCCTGTTGGCATCTCTCCATCAATCACATCACCTTCCTATTGAAAAAAAATCACTCAGGGCCCTTATATATGAATCTTGAAAACTCATTGATACTAACTATTGTGCTACTTTACCTATCTCAGGTTCTCTTACATAGCAATATTAACTACTTGGAAGAAAATATTAAGAAACAAATTGTTTCAGGGTAGTCAAAATAAAACACAATATTTATCTGTTTGGGTTCATACGTTTTGGTTATTGTTAAGTCCTTCAGCCTTTAACTCAGTGACAGCATACAATTTCCTTAGCAAGATTTTAACACTGTTAGCCATTTATTTATTTCAAAGTATAATAGAAGTAGCATGTTAGGAAAGAAAAGTATCAGAATGCTAAAGGCAGTCTCTCCAAAAGGTGGAAACAAAAAAATGGTTAAAATCTCATTCAATATATATTTGCTGAGTACCTACTATGTGCCAGAAACTGTTCTGGGTACTAGGGATACACATGGAAACAAAACTTACGGAAATCATTGCCACCATGATGCTTAATTTCTAATGGGAGGAGAAAAATACAATGAACAAAATAAATACTATTTTTAAAAAATAGTAGCCAGTCTAGTGGGTGTGAGATTGTATGTCATTGTGGTCTTGATTTGTATTTCCCTAATAGCTAATGATGTTGAGCATCTTTTCATGTGCTTTTTGGTATTATATAAATTCTCTTTGGGGGAAATGTTTATTCAAGTCTTTTGCCCATTTTTAAATTAGGTTGCTTGTCTTTTTATTGTTGAGTTGCAGGATTCCTTTCCATATTCTTGATATTAAACCCTTAAGGGGACATGTAGTTTCCAAATATAGACTCCCATTGAATAGATGGTCTTTTCACCTTCATGATAAAATACTTTGATGCACAAAGGTTTTTAATTTTGATGAAGTCCCATTTATCTATTTTTTTTCTTTTGTTGCTTGTGCTTTGGGTATAAAGTCTAAGAAAACATTGCCTAACATGAAGTCCTGAAGATGCTTCCTCTTTCTTCTAGTTTTCTTATATTTAGGTTTTTAATCCATTTTGAGTTGATTTTTATGTATGATGTGAAGTAGGGGTCCACCTTCATTCTTTTGCATGTGGACAGGCAGTTTTCCCAGCACCATTTGTTGAAGAGACTTTTTTTTTTTTTTTTCCAATTGAATGGTCTTTGTCCCCTTGCCAAAAAAACATTTGGCCATAAATGTGCCGGTTGATTTTTTAACTCTCAATTTGATTCTTTTGGTCTATATGTCTGTCCTTGTGCTAGTACCATTCTGTTTTCATTACTGTGGCTTTTCAATAAATTTTAGGATTGGAAAGTGTGAGTCCTCCAACTACCTTCTCTTTTATGATGGCTTTGGCTATTCAGGTCCCCTTATCACTTCCTTCTGAAACAGATGATTAGCTTTTCCATTTCTGCAAAGAAGGCTCTAGGAATTTTGATTGGCATTGCATTGAATCTGTAACTTGTTTGGGTAGAATTGGCATCTTTACAATATTTATTTTTCCAATCTATAAACATAGATTGTCCTTCCATTCATGCATATCTCCTTTGATTTCTTTTAGTTTTCTATGTACAAGTCCTTTATATCCATGGTAAGATTCATTCCTAAATATTTGATTCTTTTAGTTGGTATTGTAAATGGAATTTTTTTCTGATTGTTCATTATTAGTGTATAGAATCACTACAGATTTTTGGATGCTGATCTTGTACCCTTTCATTTTGCTGAATTCATTTATTAGCTCTAGAAGCTTTGCTGTGGATTTTTCAGGATTTTCTGTCTATAGAATCATGTAATTTGCAACTAGGGAAAGTTTTACTTTTTCCTTTCCAATTTGTATAAAAATCTTTTTCTTGCTTAATTGCTCTGGCTAGAACTTCCAGTACAATGGTGATCAACAGTGGTGATAGTGGGCATCCTTTTCTTATTCCTGATCTTAGAGAGAAAGCATTCAGTCATTCACCATTAAGTATGTTGTGAGCAGTGAGTTCTTCATATATCCCTTTTATCATGTTGAGGAAATTCCTTCTATTCCTAGTTTTCTAAGTGTTTTTATCAAGAAGGGGTGCTGGATTTTGTCAAATGTCCTTTCTTCATTAATTGAGGTTATCATGAGGTTTTATCACTTCACGATCTTACTGTGCTATTGGTTTGGGTTTGTTAGTATTTTGTTGAGAATTTTTGCATCTATAGTCATTAGAGATATTGGTCTGTACTTTTCTTGTGGCATCTTTATCTGGTTTGGTATGATGGTGATGTTGGCCTTTGTATTAGTCAGCCAAAAGGGGTGCTAATACAAAATACCAGAAATCTGTTGGTCTTTATAAAGGGTATTTATTTGGGGTAGAAGCTTACAGTTACCAGGCCATAAATCCCAAGTTTTTTCCTTCACCAAAGTCTGTTGCCATGTGTTGGAGCATGACAGCTGCTGACGTTTGTCAGGGCTCAGGCTTCTTGGGTTCCTCTCTTCCCGGGCTTGCCTCTCTCTGGGCTCAGGCTTGTTTGTGCCACAAGGGCAGCTGTAGACTATCAGGCAAATGGCTTGCTTCTCTTCCCAGGGCCTTCTCTCTTTCCTCATGACTAAGCTCCTCTGTACGCTACTTCCAGGGGCTCCAGCTCAAGACTCCGCATCACAACTCCAATTCAAAACTGCTCCAACACTGTCCTTTGCCATGTCTTTTATCTTCGAGACCCCACCCACCAAAGAGGTGGGGCTCAACGCCCTACTGATGTGGCCCAGTTAATGCCCTAATCATAACTTAATCATGCCCAGATTAGCAAACCAGTTTACAAGCATAATCCAATATCTATTTTTGGAATTCATAATTACATCAAACTGTCAAACTGCTATAGCCTTCTATAACGAATTAGGGAATGTTCTCTCCTTTTCAATTTTTTGGAAGAGTTTGAGCAGGATTGTTGTTTAATCTTCTTGGAATGTTTGGTAAAATTCCCATTTAAAGCCATCTGGTCTTGGGCTTCTATTGTTGGAAGGTTTTTGATGACTGATTCAATAGCTTTACAAGTTTTTTGTTGTTGTTGTTGAGATCTTCTATTTCTTCTTCTTTTCATAAAGCAATTATATTGAAACATACTCAGATGCCATACAGCCCTTCTAAATTGTACATTCAATGGCTTTTGGTATAATCACAGAGTTGTGCTTTCATCACTGTAATCAATAGTAGAGCATTTTCATTATTCCAAAAAGAAAAACTCCTTACCCCTTAGCAGTCACCTCTCAATCCCTCTATCCTTTCCCTGCCATACATAATCCACTAATCTAACTCCATCTCTATAGATTTATTTCTATTTGCATTTTGTATAGATCAAGTCAAGCAATATTTAATATGTTGTGTCTGGTTTCGTTCACTTAGCATAATTCTTTTTTTTTTTTTTTTACAACTGATGGAAAAATATTAAGATATTGCTATTCCCTTTGGTCTATAGTTTGCTTTAGGTGCATTTTTGCCCAAATTGGGTCATTTGTCTTTTGATCGTTGAGTCGTAGGATCTCTTTATATATCATGGATATTAAACCCTTATTGGATATGTGGTTTCCAAATAATTTCTCCCATTGAGTAGGCTGCTTTTTACCTTCTTGACAAAGTTCTTTGAAGCACAAAAGTATTTAATTTTGAGGAGGTCTCATTTATCTATTTTTCTTTCACTTTTCATGCTTTCAGTGTAAGGTCTAAGAAACCACCCCCTACCATCAGATCTTGAAGATGCTTTCCTACATTTTATTCTAGGAGTTTTAGTTTCCTGACTTTTATGCTAACTTTTTGATCCATTTTGAGTTAATTTTTGTATAGTATGCAAGATAGGGGTTGTCTTTCATTCTTTTGGATATGGATATCCAGTTCTCTGAGCGCCGTTTGTTAAAGAGACTGTTTTTCCCATTTGAGTGAACTTGGTAGTCTTGTCAAAGATCAATTGACCATAGAAGTGAGGGTCTATTTCTGAAATCTCAATTCAATTCTATTGATCTATATGTCTATATTTATGCTAATAGCATGCTGTTTTGACCACTGTAGAGTTGTAATGTTCTTTAAGGTCAGTATGAGTCTTTCAGCTGTGTCGCATTTAAAAAATATTTTTGGCTATTTGGGGCCCCTTTCCCTTCCATATAAATTAGTAATTGACTTTTCCATTTCTGTAGAATAGGCTGTTGTATTTTTGATTGGGATTGCATTGAATCTGTAAATCAATTTGGATAGAATTGACATCTTAATGATATTTAGTTTTTCAATTCTTGAACCTGGAGTATCCTTCTATTTATTTAGTTCTTCTTTGATTTCTTTTAGCACTGTTTGTCATATTCTGAGAACAGGTGTTTTACATCCTTGGTTAAATTGATTCCCAGATATTTGATTCATTTAGTTGCTACTATGATGGAATTTTTCTTGATTTCCTCTTCATACTGTTCAGTAGCATATAGAAACACTACTGATTTTTGCGAATTGATCTCTGTAGCAGTTTGGCATTATTTATGAATTCCAAAAATAGATATTGGATTATATTTGTGAACTGGTCTTTTCCTCTGGGCATATTAGATTATATTGGATTCAGAGGTTTACTTGATTGGGCCATGTCAGTAGGATGTTGAGTCCCCACCCCCTTGGTGGGCGGGAACTCACAGAGAAAACTACATGGCAGAGAAGAGAGTTGGGGTTTTTGAGTTGGAGCCCAGGAAGTAAGTACACAGAGGGCAGAGCAGTGGAGCCTGGAGAGAATCGAGCCCTGGGGAGAGAGGAACACAGAAAGCCTGAAACCTTGCAGACGTCAGCAGCCATCTTTCTCCAACACGTGGCAATACACTTTGGTGAGGGAAGTAACCTACACTTTATGGCCTGGTAACTGTAAGCTTCTACCTCAAATAAATATCCTTTATAAAAGCCAATAGATTTCTGGTATTTTGCATCAGTACCCCTTTGACTGACTAATACAGAATTTGGTACCAGAGAGTAGAGTCATGCTTTTGCAATTATCAAAATGCTGAAATGGTTTTATAAATGGGTTAGGGGTATTTTTTGGAGGAATTGTTAGATGCTTGGTAGAAAAGACCTACAGTGCTTTGAAGAGACTGTTGATAGTAATTTAGACCCTAAAGAAACTTTTTATGATGCGTTAGAGGTAAATAATGAAACTATTTTTGGAAACTGTAGGAAAGGCAATCCATGTTTTAAAGTTACAGAGAACCTAGCAAGATTGACTCCTGATGTTTGATGGAAGGCAGAATTTGAAAACGGTGAGCCTGGGCATTTAGCTGAAGAACATTCCAAAGTAAACTCGGAGAATGTGGCTTGTCTTCTCCTTGCAGGTTATAGCAAAATGCTAGATAAGAGAGATAAGCTGAGGACTGAACTTTTGGGAACAAAGAAAACAGAAAATGATTCTGGAAATTCCGAGCCTCTGGAAATTAAGCTCCCAGATGATAGTGCCCCACATGAGGACTGAACTAAATCTGAAACTTGTAAATCAAGATTGAAGATGCAGTTATCTAGGAAAGACTTGTGGAAAGACTTACTCTTTGATGGCTTGAACCCCTGCTTCTTGCATGCTAAACCAACAAGAATTTTGAGAGGTCTGTATGAACAAAACCACTGTTCACTTGGGCTAAAAGGGACATGGAAAGGAGAGACTGAAGGAGAAAGAGCTTTAAGAGGAAAACCATGGAAGCTGAGATCTGGAATTAAGACATTGCCTTGGACCAAGAGAGAAACCCCACCCATGTGTACAGAGAGGGTGAGTTTGCCCCAGCAGTTGAAGAGGGTGGATGTTCCAGCCCAATGTATGGGGAGAGTTTTGCCACCCTAGGGTCAGAGAGGGTGGAACACATTCCCCAAGGATTAAGGAGGTTAAGGTCACCACCCCATAGGTCTGAGAGGGGGGGA
>JAQZBX010059613.1:0-17502 GCA_029593785.1 Cabassous unicinctus
ACCTAAACCTTAAGGCATTTCCCTTTTCCCTCCCCTTTCCCTGTTTATAAAAGAGCTGATTGTAACCCGCACGGCGGAAGAAGCCGCAGAGAAGCCATGTTAGCAGAATAAAGAGCACAGTTTTTTGTTTTGTCCGTGTCTTTGTCTCAATCCTTCGCTGGATAGCTCGGAGTCTCCGTTGACTTGTCCCGCGGGCCGGAACACCAAATAATATTCGATTGTATGGCTGTACCACATTTTATTTATCCATTCATCAAGTTGATATGCATTCGGGTTGTTTCCACTTTGTGGCTATTATGAATAATGCTGCTGTGAACATTTTTGTACAGGTTTTTAGTAGACAGATGATTTCGTTTCTCTCGAGTAGAATTGCTGGATCATATGGCAACTCTATGTTTAGCTTTTTGGAAATTGCCAGACTGTTTTCTAAAGGGACTGTACTGTTTTATATTTAAATCTACCAGCAATGTGTGTGGGTTCCAATTTCTCCATATCATCACCAATACTTGTTATTGTTATTTGTTATTATAGTCATCCTAGTTGGTAGGATGTGGTTTCTCATTGTGGTTTTGCTTTGCATTTCTCTAACGA
Organism: Cabassous unicinctus; assembly: GCA_029593785.1. Taxonomy (NCBI): domain Eukaryota; kingdom Metazoa; phylum Chordata; class Mammalia; order Cingulata; family Chlamyphoridae; genus Cabassous; species Cabassous unicinctus. The sequence goes on from JAQZBX010059613.1 coordinate 592, forward strand.
CTAATGATGTTTAACATCTTTCCATGAGAATATTTGCCATTTATATATCTTCTTTTGAGAAATGTATGTTTAAATCCTTTGGTCAATTTTAAATTTGCTTATTTGTCTTTGTGTTACTGAGCTGTAACAGTTCTTTATATATTCTGAACATAAATCCCTTCTCAGATATATCATAAACAAATATTTTCTTTCATTCTGTGTGTCATCTTTTCACTTTATTGATGGTTTACTTTGAAGCATAAAAGTTTTAATTTTTTTTGTTTTTTTTTTATATTTTAAAAGATGCTTAGATTACATTGTTTTTGTTAAGTTTTAAATTTCGATGTAGTTCAACTTATCAATTTTTTCCTTTTGCCACTTACACTTTGAGTGTCATATCTAAGAAACCATTTCCTAATCCAAGATCATGAAGATTTAGTCCTATGTTTTCTTCTTTGAGTTTTACAGTTTTAGCTTTTACATTTAGGTCTATGATCAATTTTTAATTATTTTTTGTATATGGAATGAAGTAGGGTACAACTTTATTCTTTTGCACATGGATATCCAGTGTCCCAGCACTCCTTGTTGAAAAAACTGTTCTCTCCTCATTTAATTAACTTGGCACCCTTGTTGAAAATCAACTGATGATAAATATAGAGGTTTATTTCTAGACTCTCATTTCTCTTCCTTTGTACTATATGTGTATTCTTATGTCAAAACCACACTGTCTTGGTTATTGTGGATTTTTAGTAAGTTGGGAAGTGTGATTCCTCCAACTTTGTCCTTTTCATGTATATTTTGGCTATTCTGGATCCTTTGCATTGTCAAATGAGTTTTATGATCAGTTCATCAATTTCTTCAAAAAAGAAAGGCAGTTGGGATTTTAATAGGGGAATTTGTAGATCAATTTAGGGAATATTGCCATCTTAACAATATTAAGTATTTGAATATGTGAGAATGGAATTTATTTCCATTTATTTAAGTTTTCTTAGTTTTAAAATTTTTAATGTACAAGTTTTGTACTTCTTTTGTTAAATATGTTCCTAAGTATTTTATTCTTTGTGATTTTTTTTTTTAGGATTGAACCCAGGTGTTGTACATGGGAAGCAGGTGCTCAACCACTTGAGCTATATCCACTCCCTTGTGATGCTTTTTAATTGTAAGTGTTTCCATTTCGTTTTCAGATTGTTCATTGCTAGTGTATAGAAATGTAATTGACCTTTGTGTATTGACCTTGTGGTCTGCAACATTGCTAATGTTGTTTTACTAGTTTTCATAGTTTTATTGAGTGTGTGGGTGTGTATGTGTTTTCCTTGGAATTTTCTGAATACAAGGTGATGTCATCTTTGAATAAAGATAGCTTTATTTCTTCCGGTCCAATTGATATGTGTTATTTTTTTCTAGCCAAATTGCTATGGTTAATACCTCTAGTACAATGTTGAATAGAAGTGGTGAGAGCAAATATCCTTGTCCTGCTTCTGTGCATTTGGTCTCTTACCATTTAGTATAAAGTTAACAGTGAGTTTTTAGTAAATATCCTTTATCAGAATGAGGAAGTTCTATTTTTTTCCTAGTTTGTTTAGTGGTTATTTTCATGAAAGGGTGTTGCATTTTGCTTTCTCTTCATCTATTAAGATGATCATATGTTTTTTGTTCTTTATTCTATTAATATGGTATGCTACATTGATTGAATTTCAAATATTAAACCAACTTTGCATTCCTGGGATAAGTCCCACTTGGTCATGAGGTAGAATCCTTTTCATATGTTGTTGGATTCAATTTGATAGTATTTTGTTGAGGAGTCTTGTATCTTTATTCATAAGGCATATTGCTCTTTGGTTTTCTTTTCTTTTAATGTCTTTGTCTGGTTTTGGTATCAAGGTAATACTGGACTTAGAGAATAAGTTGGGAAGTATTCTCTCCTTTTCTATTTTTTTAGAAGAGTTTTCAAGGGATTGGTGTTAATTATTCTTTAAATGTTTGGTAGGCTTTAACACCAAAACCCTCTGGATCTGGGGGTTACTTTGTGGGGAGTTTTTAAATTACTAATTCAATCTCCTTGTTATAGGTCTATACAGATTTTCCAGTTTCTTCTTTAGTCGGTTTCAGTAGTTTGTCTTTTAAAGAATTTATTCTTTTAATATATGTTATTAATTTATTAGCCTACAGTTGTTTAAATATTGACTTATAATGCTTTTTATTTCTGTAAATTCATCTAAATGTTCATCAATTTTGTTGATCTTTTCCAAGAACTAGCTCTTGGTTTTATTGATTTTTTTCTCTATTGTTTTTCTATTCTGTATTTCATGTATCTCCATCATAATTTTTCTTGTTTTATTTGGTTTCTAATTTTATTCCATTGTGGTTGTCAAACATGCTTTGTATGAGTTCAATCCTTTTAATTTCATTTAGTCTTGTTTATTAGACTAAATATGGTTTATCCTAGAGAAAGTTCCTAGTGTACTTGAGAAAAATGTGTATATTTCTGTTGTGTAGAGTGTTCTATAGATGTTTATCAGGTTAGTTGTTTTATAGTGTTATTAAGTCTTCTATTTCCTTGTTGATCTTCCACCTAGTTGTTCTAGCCATTATTAAAAGTGGTGTATTGAAGTCTCCAACTATTATTGCTTAATTGTCTATTTCTCCCTTCAATTGTGTAGGTTTTTGTTTCATATATTTGGAAGTTCTGTTGTTATGTCCATATGTGTTTAGAATTGTTATGACTTCCTGATGGACTGAGACTTTAACATTATAAAATGTACTTCTTTGTCTCTAGTAATTTTGTCTTAAAGTCCATTTGTCTGATATTTACACAGCCACTTTAGCTCTCTTTTGGTTACTGTTTGCACAGAATATATTTTTCATCCTCTTAATTTCAACTTAGTAGTGTTTTTTAATCTAAAAATATATCTCTTTTAGATAGCATATATATTTTTAAACAATTCTACCAATATCTGCCATTTGATAGGGGTGTTTAAATCATTTATATTTAATATAATTACTCATTTATTTACTATAATTATATAATATAATATATTTAATATAATTTTATGATATAATTTACATTTGACATTTTGATATTTGCTTTCTATATGAATTGTCTTTTTTTATTGCTTTACTTCTATATTATTGTTATCTTTTGTTTTATTTATATATATCCATGTAGTTACTTTTACTGGTACACTTTATTTGTGTGGATTCAAATTACTGTCCAATATCTTTTTATGTCAGACAAGGATTTCCTTTATTATTTCTTGTAGGGTGGGTCTGCTGGTGATAAACACTCACAATTTTTATCTGAGAATGTCTTAATTTCTTCTTAATTTTTGAAGGATTGTTTGATGGATATAATATTCTTGGTTGACAGGTTTTGTTTTCCTTTCAGCATTTTGAATATGTCATCTCATTGCATTCCGTTTTCCATGGCTTCTGAAGCAACGTCACTTGTTAATCATATTAGAGATCCTTTATGCATGACAATTCATCTTTCTCTTGCTGCTTTCCAGGGTCTTTCTTTATCTTTGGCCTTCTACCATTTGGCTATGATGTGTCAAGGTGTGACTTTCTTTGAGTTTATCTGACTTGAGCTTCCTGGATCTGTAGATGAACGCTTTTCATCAATTTAGGAAATTTAAGCGATTATTTCTTCAAATATTGCTGCCCTTTTCTCTATTCCCCTCTTCTTCTGGGACTCCCGTTATGCACAAATTGGCACACTGTTGGTGTCTTACCAGTCCCCAAGACTCTGTTCATTCTTTTTTTTCTCATTCTTTTTTCTTTCTGTTCCTCAGACTGGATAATCTCAAAGAACTTAAAAGTTTGCTGATTCTCTCTTCTTCCAGCAAAAAATCTGCTGTTGAGCCCTTCTAGAAAATTTTTTTTCATTTTAGTTATTATACTTTTAACTCCAAAATTTCTATTTGGTTATTTTTTAAAAATACTTTCTATCCTCTTATTGATATTCTCTACTTGGTGAGATATTGTTCTCATACTTAAAATTATTCCTATATACTTTCCTTTAGTTATTTGATCATATATATAATATCCAATTAAAGTCTTTGTCTAGTAAGCCTAACATTTGAGCTTCCTCAGGGAAATTTCCCTTGATTGCCTTTTTCCTATGTTTGGGCCATATTTTCCTGTTTCTTTGCATGTCTTATAATTTGGTCAAAACATGGACATTTAAAATACTATTATGTGGCAACTCTAGAAATCAGTTTCCCCTCCCCACCTAGTGTTCATTGTTGTCACTGTTTGTTGTTGGTTAGTGACTTTCCTGACTAATTTTGTAAAGTGTGTATTCTTTGAAGTGTATGCTATTGAAGTCTTTGCTTGGTTAGCTTAGTGGTCAGCTAGTGACTGGACAAGAGGTTTTCTTAAACATCTTTGAACCAATAATGCTCCCAACTTCACCGAGGGGCTCTGTTAGTGTTTTATGAGGTGGCTCCAGAACTCTGGCTGTTTACAAATCTGCCTTCACTTGCTACTTGTACAGACCCTCAAATTCATCCAGAAATGTGTGATTAGAGACTTCTCATAGAAAAACCACTCTCAACAAAATGGATAATTAAGTCTGAGTTAGAGTGGGCGTGAGGAATCAGTGTGAGTTTAGGAGGAATAAGGGAGAATTTAGAATTTTTTTCTAAAAGAAAGAATGGCATCAAAGTTCTTTTTAACGAATGAGAGACTCATGAAGTTGGATGTAAGAGAATATTTTAAGTTCCTCTGCCCTGCCCTTTTGCTTCCGAGGCAATTTATTTCTAACCCCTCCTAGACAGGCTCCTGCCCAATCTCTTAAAGGGTACCAAGGCCATGTACCAGAAATGGGTTGGCTTTTACAATGGGGATTTATTAACTTAGAAGCTTGCAGGTCCAAGGCTGAGAAAAATGTCCAAATAATGGCATCAGGTGGAGCTCTTTCCCCAAGACATGGATTCCTGTCCCGTGGCAGGCGCAATGGTGGCATCTGCCCGTCTCTGCCTTCTTCTCCAGGCTCTGCTGCTTTCAGCTTCTAGCTGCTCCATCTGTGGCCTTCTCTCTCCTGGGTTCTGTTGATTACAGCTTCAGCTGCTGTGGGTTCCTCTCTGAGCTCCTGGGTCTTTCTCTCTGTCTGTCTTTCTGAATTCATCCCAATTATAAAGGACTCCAGTAAGAGGATTAAGACCCACCCTGGGCCATATCTTACTGGGGTAATGTAATCAAAGGTCCTTAACTGAAGTAATTTAATCAAAAGTCTGAATCTACAATAGGTTCACACCCATGGGAGTCAATTAATTTAGGAACATAATTTTCTGGGGTCCACAAAAGCCTCAAACTACCACACTGTTTTAAAAATCACAAAGAAAATCTCCAAAAGGTAAGATCATATTAGGGGCTTATTAAATAATCAGTTCTTTAAGGATGTTCTAGGTCTGCTCAATTAAATCCAATCTTCTGCACCTTCCTCCCCCCGCCCTCCCAACACACATCTACAGAATTTTTACTGTGGTATTTGATGCACAGAATAAGCTTCTATAAGACCTTAAATCTTCATAGAATGAATAAAATATGGAACTATACAACTTATTTTAATAATTACTGAAACAAAAATTCTATTTTAGAAACATTTTAAGGATTGAAATAACAAGGTCTTTCTTATGATTATTTTAAAAATTAAATTAATTGGAAAACATTATTTTCTGAGAAGTCTGTGGGTTCATAGTCTTTAGGTTGAAGCTGACAGGACGCCCACTGCTCTGCTATCACTTTATCCCCTAGCACTGCGGCCTTTTTAGCTTTCCTGCCATTTGCTGACCCCTGTATGGCTCTCAAACAGCCACTCAAGTACATTTGCCAATTTCCTAAGCACTCACACTTAGGTATATCGTAAAATGGATGTCATCAAGCCCCAGCGTCAGACTGAAGGATTTGGCCTTCCACATCAAGGAGTGCAAAAGAGCAGGGGCAAGTGATTTTTGACACAAAATTTATTACCCTTTTTCAAAGAAACATCTCTATATAAGTAATTATTGACCATAAAATGATACATCAAAGCTGCTAGAAAATTTGAATACTTAAAATAGCATTTGGTCATAAGTGGGTTAAATACCCAAAGGTGATAAGTGAATATTTCCCAACATTGGAATTGCCTTATACCTAGCCTAAAAGGAACTTGTTGAAAGTATTATTAAATGCCATTTTTACTGGAGTTATTTTATTTTAAATAATGGAATAGTAAAAAATAAATCAGTGCTTTCATCTAATGTACATATTGATTTTTATATAATTGTATAACATTCCCTAAACTTTTACTTAGATTTGTTTAATTTCGATTTTCTTCCTCTTTTTTAAATTCTCTTCCAAACTTGTCCTTTCCTACTTTAATTTCATAGGAAAGCATGCCAGCATACTGGGCAGACAGACGCACAGAGTCCTGTGAGCATTCTCTCTCCTTTTAGGGATCTGCAAGTACAGCAGCTGGCCAAGTTGCAGCCTTGCCCATAGTCACCTGGGGAGCTGCTCATCCTTCAAGCAGCGTCTCTCACAATCAGTCATGAAGTTGTGACCTAGAATATTCCTTCTTGACGAAAACAATAGAATTGTGCCACAGGGCTTTGGAAAATTGCTTTCATATTCAAGCGGGGCTACACAATGGCACCTTGCTGATGATTTTACTGCCTCAAAGAAAATGTATTGCTACTGCCACAAGCCTGTCTTTTGGCACTTTATCACTTACAAGTGATGATAAAATTGCGACAAAGAGACTTCTTTTTAATCTTGGAGGCCACTACTTCGTAGTCTGGTCTGTCTACCCCTTTTGTCCTCTCATTTAGGCTGCATAAGGTGGAAAATTCCCTTTAGCTGTCTCCAGATTTCATTTAAATGGAATTCATGACTTTGCCTTCTAAATTTCAAGTCCCCAAATCTTTTAATATATCAATTTTATTTCTTCATATTTTTAAATTAATTTTTGGAAAGAGATCTGAATGCATTTGAAATAATTTTATGAAACTAAGTTACAGGGAATATTTTGAAGGGTTCAATTAATTTTATGAATAACAAACATGAGGGTAATATTTGATACCACAATAACCCTGACTCAAAAATAATTTTGTTGCTGAGTTTCTTTTCATTATTAAAACCATCAATTTTTATTAACTACTTATTTAGGAATATTTATAAAGTTATTCAATTTGGTAACACATAGTTACCAAACACAGATATTTCTGAATAAATTTCTCTGATCATTAAGTACTTGTATAAGAGCCAGTGAAGCAAATGAAGAAGAAAACACTTAGGGAAAAAAAATCGGTTTTTGAGCTATTTACTTTGTTTCTCTTGTTCTTTGATTTCTGAAATTTTTTCTCAGGTTTTCTTTAGGGCATCTTTCTATGAGATCATGAGTGCACTGTGACACGGTTTATTGCTTTGCCACAGATTTTGTATGTTATTTTAACAATCTATCAGCAATAAAGAAAGCCTTTGTGAATATACCAAGTCTTATAGAAGAATATTTTATATTATCTTAAATGAGATGAAACTTTCCTCCCAGGATAGCATTTTATTTCTACTAAATTACTGGGGATACAATTCAGAATGTGTTTCTCTCAAGAGGTTCCCAACAGTTTACAAATGTAATTTTTACCTCTGATTTAAATGTGCTCTCTGACCTTATTTTGCAGGTGTATAAACCATAAAAAGGAAAGTTAACAACTTTTAAAGTGTTTATTAAGTCATGCTATAATGTTTAGATAGCAAAAACAGGGGATAGTGTATTCCTAAAATGTTCTTATTCACTACTTCCATTTTTTGCTACCCTGCTAAACACCAGGCACATGTGGTACTTTGCCAACGCCCACTCTAGTTCTGGCATCACTTGGGAAGTTAGGCATTGCTGCACCCACTTAGCAGAGAAGGCAAGTGCATGAGAGGTGACCAGCGAGTTGAGGACGGAGCCATGGTTCAAGCCATACTTTATTATCGACTAGAAATGATCTGAAAAAGCCGTACTGTGTTTCCTATCACTGACAGAGGTATGACAAAAAACGAAACTTAAAGAATTCAAAGGGCACCGGCCTGGAGTGCTATGCCCTTGGCGCTGTGCCCACAGGACCCCTTTAGACATCACCTAGGACCACCTTTATAAGCGTGTCCTCTGTTCAGTGGAAACTTTTTTGGGGAGAGTTTGTTGGAAAAGGCAGTTAAAGGTACTTGATTTTCTTTCCCACTAGTTTCATTTCACCTTAACTGCACCTGAGTGCAGGACTGCATGCCCTGTGGTGTCTGCAGGGGTGAGTTTCCCATGCATGGTGGGATTACTGACCACACAGGTTGCATTTGTAGAGTGACACCCTCTGCTCACCTCTTTCCACATGTGGCTCTGTGTTGAATGATTTACAGACTCAAATAGAAAGAGCTGGCAAGCAGTTGGCACTGTTACCCCCTTTCTTCCTGACATGGCCATGAGTTCTTGTCTGATAAACTGGAACGGGGGAGACGTGGCCCTCTGCTCCGACTCCGCCTACAAAGGCAGCTCTGAGGAGTGCACTCAGAGACAAGACAAACGCCCGCTCTGGGCCTCACTGCAGGGCTGCTTTTTAAATGTGACTGTGTCTGTAAAACATGTCGAAGGCACAGGGAGCAAAGATGGCTTCAGTACAACTGCACAGCCTAGCACTGCCCTCCGAATGAAAAATCCTGAAATGTGTAAGCTAAAATTCATGAAGTAGAAGATTGCTAGGATCTCACATTGCATGGTTTCTGTTTACAGCTACAGGTTTCAGGCTCACAGTTTTATTCTGGACAGAGTGCTGATTTGCTAGCTAGAATTTTACCTGCACCGCCCCGGCCCCCCAAAAAAAACTGCTTTAGAACTGTAAACATATTTGTAAATCCTAAATAGCTTTATTTCTGCTGCAAGTCAGAAGTTTTGTTTTGTCTCCCAGCAGATTTATGAGTTTTCTTCATAGTTATAAAAAAAAGTCTGTACATGTGACTAGAAACTCTTTAATAGTGAATGTTTAAAGATTGTAAGAGAGGAGTAATTGGGTCATTTTACGAAGGAATGACTTTGCCTTATGCAAATGGATAGGTACTCTTAGAGTTACCTTAAGAAAATGAATAGTTCCTCAAGGAACTGTAACAAAAGCTTTTAAATCAGAATCTTCCTGCTGAAGTTTTTCTTGACGAGAAATTGTCATTTTGTTGGGGATCAGAAGCCTCAGGGAGTGTGGCTTCCTAAATTTATCAGGAGCCAAGTTTCATTTCTCCTGATTTTATTAGCGATATTATAGATGATTTGATTCATAATGGACTTACATTACATGAGATGAATATACAAATCAGGGAGCCCATTTATTGATTTTAATGTGGGCATTTAAAATCCCAGCGACTGGAGCGTGTCTCCCTCATTGGAGGTCGCAGGGAGCCTGGGAAGCTCAGCGGACGTCTCCCTAGGGAGTCTGGGAAGCTGAGCGGACGTCTCCCTAGGGAGCCTGGGAAGCGCACCCTCAGGAACGTTTGGTGGAAGTTCGCTGGTGTGGACGTTTGATATTATCTATGAATTCCAAAAAGAGGTTTAGATTATGTTTGTAAACTGCTCTGTTCCTCTGGGCGTGATACCCTTTGATTATGTTAAATTCAAAGGTTTTACGCTTACTTGATTAAATCAAGATGAGGGCTTTGGTTGGACCACATCATTAGGGCATGCAGGGTTGAGTCCCAGCCCCCTTGCTGGGCTATATATACAGACATTCACAGAAGTACGTACACAGAGAAGATACACAGAGGGAGAGAGACAGCTCCATAGACACGGCAGAGGCCCCGGGAAGAGAGATGAGCCTTTTTGCCCGATAGTCTACAGATGACCTTGTGAAGAGAGCAGAGCAGTTGAGCCAAGAAAGAAATGAGCCCCGGGGAGAGAGACGGGCCTTATGCCAGCCTACAGCTGAGACAGAAAGAAGCTGTACCCAAGAAGCCGTAAGAGGGAAGAGGAAGGCTGAACCCTTGCAGACATGACTCGTCTTCTTGCTTCAACATGTGGCAACGGAGTTTGGTAAGGACTTTGAGTCCAACCTTGAGTTGGACTCGTTAGGGCCTTATAACTGTAAGCTTTTACCCCAAATAAATACCCTTTATAAAGCCAACAGATTTCTGGTACTTTGCATCAGCACCCCTTTGGCTGACTAATACAGTTGGGAAACACTTTCCCTGCAGAAGTTGATTTGTCCCTCATGCAGGACAGCTCGTATGCCCCAGGCTCAGCTGGTCTTTCACCTACGGGGCCAGGACACACAAGCTAAGCTTCACCCTCAGGCTTTTCTACGTAAGCCAGCCTCCTTCGGCTTCCTTTCTTAAGATTCACACTAAGACGGGCAAAGCTGAGTGCTAAGTCCAATTTCCAGTGGACTGGAATTTACATTTTAAAACAGCTTTGTTGAGGTTTAGATGACACACTGAACTGCACATATTTAAAATGTACAATTTGACAAGTTTTGAAATATACTCTCATGAAGCCATCACTACAGACAGGACACCCAAAGTTCCCTCCTGCCCCTCACTGCCTTCCCTCTACAGGAAGCCTCTGGTGTGCTTTCTATCACTGTAGACTAGCTTGCATTCTAGAATTTTATGTAAGTGGAATCATATAATAGGTGCTCTTTTTGTCTGGCTTCTCTTGCTAAGCATAATTATTTTGAGATCCATTCATTTTGTTGCAAGTATCAAAGTTAATTCCCTTTTTTGCTGAGTATTCCATTGAGTGAATGAACCATAATTTGTTTATTTATTCACCTATTGGTGGACGTTTGGTTTGTTTCCAATTTTTGGCTCTTACAAATGAAACTTCTATAAACATGCATGTTTGAGCCTTTGTATAATGCTTTCTTTCTCCTGGGCAAAAGTACCTAGGAGTCGAATGGCTGGATCATATGGTGGGTATACATTTAACTTTTTAAGAAACGGCCAAACCATTTTTCAAAGTTGTACCATTTTGCATTTGGGCAGCATTGGGTGAGCATTCCAGTTCCTCTGTACCATTGTGAGCACTTGGCATGGTCAGACTTTTTAGATTTTAGCCATTTTAGGGGGTGTCTCATTATGGTTTTAGTGTCCATTTCCCTAATGACTAATTACATTGAGTATTTTTTCATATGCTGATTTGGTATCCTTATATCTCCTTTTGGTGAAGTGTCTGTTCAAATTGCTCATAATATTGTTGGATAATTTTGTTTTTTTATTGATGAGTTTTGAGAGTTTATATATATATATATATATATATATATATATTCCTGATATAAGTCCTTTATCAGATATATACTTGGCAAAGATTTTCTCCCAGTCTTCAACTTGTCTTCTCATTCACTTAACAATGTCTTTTGAAGATTAAAAGTTTTAAATTTTTATGAAGTCCAATTTATCAATGTGTTCTTTTATGGATTGTGGTTTTGGTGTTGTGTCTGGGAAATCTTTGCCTAGCTTAAGGACATGAACACTTTCTCCTATAACATCAAGATGTTTTACAATTGTAGCTTTTACAGTTAGGTCAGTGATAGTGACATTTTGAAGCTTGAAGCAGTTTGTGACAGTCTGAAACAGAAAAGATCATGTTCTTGGAGCTAATCCATTCTTGTGGGTGTAGGACCATTTGGATTGGGTTCAGTTGGGGGCCTTTGATTGGGTGGCTTCAGTGAAGCATGATCCAGGGTGGGTCTGGTCCTCTTGCTGGACTCCTTTATCAATACTGAAAGCAGAGACACAGAGAAAAAAGAGGCAGAGACAGAGTAACCCTGAGAGGCTGAGAGAGAGGTCCCAGAGGCTGGAAGCTGGAATCAGTGGAGCACAGAGGCATGGAGAGAGGACCCTGAGAGGCTGAGAGAGGGGCCTGAAGGAGAGGGGAGAGACAAGTCATATTCCTGATTACCCACAGTTGAGTTCATGCAAAAAGTAAGCCAAGAGGAGAAGGCAGAGACTGGCATATCCGCCATGCCCTGCCATGTGCCCAATCACCCACAGCATTTCTTGATGATGCCTTGATTTTGGACATTTTCACAGCCTCAGAACTGTAAGCTTTTGACCTAATAAATTCCCATTATAAAAGCCAACCCATGTCTGGTATATTGCTCCCAGCAACTTTTTGCAAACTAAAACAGAAATTGGTACCAGAAGTGGAATGCTGTTGCTATGCAAATACCAAAAATGTTGGAACAGTTTTATAAATGGGCAAGGGGTAGGTTCTGGAAGAATTGTGAGATGCCTGATAGAAAAAGCCAAGATTGCTTTGAAGGGACTGTTGGTAGAAATGTGGATGCTAACAGTACTTCTGACGAGGTCTTACAAGGAAATGATGACCATGTCCCTGCAGACTGGAAGGAAGGTGATCCTTGCTTTAAAGTGGCAGAGAACTTGGAAAAATTGTGTTCTGATGTCAGATGGAAGGCAAAATTTAAAAGTGATGAGCTTGGATATTTAGCTGAGGAGATTTCCAAACTAAGTATAGAAAGCACAGCCTGGCTTCTCCTTGCAACTTATAGTAAAATGTGCGAGGAAAGGGATGAGCTGAGAACCGAACTCCTGGGCACAAAGAAACCAGAAATTGATGGTTTGGGAAATTCTGAGCTTCCAGAAAACGAGTCCCCAGAAAAAATAGTGCCCCATGTGAGGATTTAACTGAACATGGGATCACTCAGCCATTTCAGTGAAAGTCAGGATTGGAAATGCAGTGATCCAGGAAGGATTTGTGGAAAGGCCTGCTGTCTGAGGGTTGGGATCCCTATGATCTGCTGTAAATCGATAAGCTTTTTGTGAGATGTGTGTGAATGAAACCACTGCCAGCACTAAATACCCACTGTCCTGAGGCTGTGAGCACACGCCCCAGAGACTGGGGAGAACCTAGCCATCACCCTCGTGTTTTCAGAGGGCGAGGCCTAGTGTCTGCTGGCCGCCTGGATACTTGATGAGGGTGGGGCCAAGAAGATGGCCACGGGGCAAGTCCTTGGAAAGTGTGGGACTCCTGCGCCGTGACGCTGAGGAGAGCAAACCACCATTCTATAGGTGACTCTCAGACTTTGAAATCTAATAGAGTGTGCCCTGTAGGGTTTTAGAACTCTTTGGGACCAGTGACCCCTGTTTTCCTTCCATTTCTCCCTATTGTGATGGGAACATTTATTCTATGATTGAACCTCCTTTGTATATTGGAAGCAGATAAATTCACAGCCAGAGGGGAATTTTGCCCCAAGACAGACTGCATGCCTATAACTGACGTTGATGAGAGTTTGTACTTAGCATTATTACTGAAATTATCTAAGTCTCTTTGAAATATTGTGATGGAATGGATGTATCTTGCAGAAGGAAATAATATGTCCTTCTGAGATGCAGAGGGTAGAGTGTTTGAAGCTTTTTGTGGATCCCGGAAAAGATCATGTTCTTGAAGCTAATCCATTCCTGGGGTGAGGGGCCCTTTGCCTGGGTTGGATTCAGTGCGGCGTGGCCCAGGATGGGTCTGGTCCTCTTGCTGGAGTCCTTTATGAACAGAGGACTGAAAGCAGAGACACAGAGAAAAAGCAGCAGAGACAGCTACCCCGAGAGGCTGAGAGAGAGGTCCTGAAGGCCAGAGGCTGGAATCAGCTGAGCACAGAGTCTCAGGAAAAGACTATTGAGAGGCTGAGAGAGGGCCCTGGAGGAGAAGGGAGAGACAAGTCATTTGCCTGATTGCCCACAGCTGAGCGCAGGGATAGAGTGAGCCTGGAAGAAAAGGCAGAGTCTACTGGTAGAGCCGCCATCATGCCCTGCCGTGTGCCCGATCACCCACAGCATCTCTTGATGATGCCTTGGTTTGGACATTTGCACAGCCTCAGAACTGTAAGTTTTTAACCTAATAAATTCCCATTATAAAAGCCAACCCAATTCTGGTATATTGTTCTCAGTAGCTTTTAGCAAACTAAAACTGTGATTCATTTTTAGTTAATTTTTGTTTATGGTGTAAGAAATGGGTCCAAGTTATTATTATTTTTTGCCTATGGATACCCAATTTGTTGAAAAGGTTGCACTGTTGTTAAAGCCGGTTGTCACATACATGTGGGTTTGTTTCTGGACTCCATTCTGTTCCATCTTCTCTTTGTCTATCTTCATGCCAACACCATAGCTTTATAACAATACTTGAAACCATATAGTGCTGCCTCTCCAATTTTTCTTATTTTTCAAAGTTGTTTTGGCTCTTCTAAGAGCAAAACATTTCTATATGAATTTTAGAATTAGCTAGTCAATTTCTACCAAAAAATTAAAAGCCTGCTAAGGATTTCGATTGGGCACTGAGTCTATGGATCAATTTGGGGAGAATTGATATCTTAATCTCCCAACTCATGAAGAGGGCTATCTTCCCATTTGCTCAGGTCTTCTTTAATCCCTAAGCAACATTTTGTAGTTTTCAGTGTATAGGTCTTTCCTATACTTTGTCAGATTTATCTCTAAGTATTTCATATATTTGAGGCCACTTTAAATGGTACTTTTTAAATTTCAGCTTTTGATTGCTTGGAGATAAACTCCAAACTTTACTCTGATAAATGTGGCCCTTCATCTTGTGCCTCTGGCTTCATTTACCGCTAGCCCACTGGCCTCGATATCTGCTGCACTTCAGCTCCACTGAGTGTCTTGTGCTTCTTTGATCAGATTCCAGATGCCTGGAATGTCCTCCAGCTGGAATGACCGGGGCTGGTTCTGGGCTGGCAAACCTCCTCTAGGACCTGACTCAATGAATCCTTTTCTTGACAGCCCCCTCGTCTCCCTAGGCATCACTCCCCTTTATGCTTTAATAATTTTTAACTGATTTTTTCTATAGGACAGATCAAATTTAAAATTTAGTATTATTGTTATTTGTTTACTTGGCCTTTTCCCCCATTAGAGTGTACATTCTTTGATGGCAGAAGTAGTGTCTCTTTTTCCATGATGTCCTCGGCATCCGATAAAGTTTCTGTACTATAAAGGAGAATAGATTGTTGGGAAAAAATGTCAAACTGATTGAAGTAAGTAACAAACTTACAGGAAGCTTCATTTTAGGCTATTAATGATATAATGATATAATTAATCTTTAAAAATCATTTTTTCTCTTATTGAAATTATCTATGTTCATTGTAAAATAATTGAGCAGAACATAAAAGTATAAAATTATTTATTACCTAAACTTATTTCCTAAATTCTATTCATTTTTATGCACGTACATTTTATCTTGACACAATATCATACATAGAAAATTTTATATCATAATTTTTTGTTAACTTCATATGGTAAGCATTTTTAATGCATGCAGTTAAAATTATTATTGTTTGAATTATGGCATACTGTTAAAATTTTTGTTATTGAAATAATGCAGCAATATTCTCTTTTGGTATATGATTTCTACAAGTATTTGGATATAATTTTAAAGCATCACTTTTGCTTATTTTATTTCCTTAGGGTAAATCCTAAAGCAAAATTAATGAGTTAAGAATTAGTATCCATTTCAACTAATTGCATTCTAGAAAGGTTGTATAAATTCATACTTCTGTCAGTCTCGATTTGCTTTCACCATCACTGAATATTATTGATTTTTAAGTGTTTGGGTTTAAACATTTTTATGTGTTTATTCACAATCTTTTTTTCCTTTGTTTTCTCTCTGCAATGGTAATACTATTATCTTATATGAATTATTTAATATTAAGTATATTAAACACTTCTCAGAAATATTTATGAAAACAATTTTCCCTATTTGTGGTCTGTACTTAATTTTTACTGGCAATATTACTTTTTCGTTAAGAACACAGGCTTTCTGTGAATTCTAGTTTGCTAGGCTGCTGAATGCAGATGCCAGAAAATGGGTTGGCTTTTAACAGTGGTAATTTATTAGCTTACAAGCTTACAGTTTTGAGTAAAATTGTACAAATTAAGGCATCAAGGTGATGCTTTCTCCCCAAAGACCACCTGCTGGAGAACCTGAATTTTTCTGCCACATGGCAAGGCACATGGCGGCATCTGCTGATCTCTCCCTTCTCTTCTTGATTCTGTTGCTTTCAGCTTCTTTCTTCTATGGCTTTCTCTCTCTGTGTTTGAATTTCATTCTCTTATAAAGGACTCCAGTAAGAGGATTAAGACCCACCCTGGGCCATGCCTTACTGAAGTAACCTCATCAAAAGGCCACTTATCATAGGTTCACACCCAGGAATGATTTTCTGGGGTCCACACAGTTCCAAACCACCAGGGTGTGTTCCATCCTCTACAGATTTTTTGAATTCAACAAATAAAAGCCATAAAAGCCCCCTTTCCTATCTCTGTCTCACAAGGCTGACCCGAGGACTGAATGAGGTGGCATATGTCAGGTGCTTAAAGTAGCATTTGGTGCCCATCAGTGCTGCCTCAGTCATCAGAGTTCCTTTCCCTTTACCTGTTTTCCTTTCAGTGCATTATTAAGGCATCAAATCAATCATTATTTTATCTATAAATTATTCATTTCTACTTAGCTTAGAAAAAAAGTCATTTTCTCCAAATATCAGGCAAACATTGTTTCTCCCCCACTGTAGCAGTTTGATATTGATTATGAATTCCAAAAATAGATATTGGGTTATTTTTGTAAACTGGTTTGTGCCTCTGGGCATATTAGATTATATTGGATTCAGAGGTTTCACTTTTACTTGATTAAATATTGATTAAGGCTTTGATTGGGCCACATCAGTAGGACATTGAGTCCCCGCCCCCTTGGTGGGTGGGGACTCACAGATAAACCACACCGCAGAGAAGGGAGGTTGGAGTTTTGAGCTGGAGCCCCAGGAAGTAAACACACAGGAGAAGCAGATATGTGAGGAAAGAGAAAAGGTTCCATTAGACACGGCAGAGGCCCCAGGAAGAGAGACAAGCCATTCGCCTCATGGTTTACAGCTGGCCTTGTGGAGAGAGCAGAGCAGCTGAGCCCAGAGAGAAACAAGCCCT
>JAQZBX010059614.1:0-17486 GCA_029593785.1 Cabassous unicinctus
GGAGGCGCCGGGAAGCGAACCCAGGGCCTCTCATATGGTAAACGGGTGCGCTATCCATTGCGCCACACCCGCTTCCTGCCGTGAGGTTGCTGCATCAGCCCACCGCACCACTCAGGCCGGCGTGCCCTCACAAGGAGGCCTCGGGACGCGAACCCGGGCCTCCCATATGGTAAACGGGGGCTCTATCCACTGAGCCACACCCGCTTCCCTGATGGGATACTTTTAAGCAAGTTTGTTTGGGCCCAAATCTCATACCATACACCAAAAAAGCAGGAAAATGTTAAATGACAGGAGCTGGGTGTGAAACTGCGATTCCATCACCCCACCTTCATTTTGCGCAGTCCCTCCCGTGTGTGTGCTCACGCAGCTGTGTAAAACCTCAAGGGGAATGTGACACTTCCAGGAGTGGTCTGGGAGTGTGATGCTCTGCTTTCCTCTTGGTTCTTTATTTTTCTGTATCTTCCAACTTTTCTATAATGAACATGTACAACTATAATGAGAAGAGAAAACAAAAGGATTAAAATAATATAACTAGATAAAAATTGAGAATTTTATATTTATAAAAGCTCTCTTGGAAGATAAGTTTTAAATTTAAGTATGGAATATTTCAAGGGAACAGATGTGGCTCAAGTGGTTTAGCACCCGCCTCCCACGTGGGAGGTCCTGGGTTCGGTCCCCAGTACCTCCTAGAAACAAAAAAACTAACACAACAAGCAAACAAACAAAACTAACTCAGGGGAGCTGATTTGGCTCAGTGGTTGAGCACCAGCTTCTCACATACGAGGCCCCAGGTTCAATCCCCGGCCCCGGTACCTCAAGAGAGAGAGAAAAAAAAAAAAGGAATTTTAAGCATATAGAAAGGAACATCTTTCTAAACTTGGAAAAGTTAGGGGGGGAAACTACAAAGGAAGGAAATAGGTTTGACTGTATATATTAGAAACAAAAATAAAAGGAAAAAGACTTGGAAAAATATTTACAGTAAAATGCAGCATTGGCTCTCTCTGCCTGGAGGGGCCCACACCAGATCTTGGTGTGTATTTCTGTCTTTCTCTCCCATTTCGCAGCAAGTTCTGTTCTTTCCCCCATTTCCCCAAAAAATTCTTTTTACTGGCCTAAAAAAAAAAAACTGCAGCATTAAGATCTCCATTGTGTAAAGAACTCAAACAAAACGAGCATGAAAGCATTAAACCTCCCCAACAAATAGGCACAGCATCTGATTGTATCAAAAGAGTAACTGCAGCTGGTGAGCAGATAGGTGGGAAAATGTCCAGCCTTTTTCCTAATTAAAAACATGTTGGCTGGTACTGGACACCTATGGTCTTGGACTGCCCAGCACGTGCGTCCCCTTCTTGGGTCCAGCAGTGCCTCGATGTGCTTTCGGAGAGACGCTCATCCCTCACTGCCCACGGCCTGGGGTACCTGCAGCCACTCAAGGGCCCCGCTCGGATCTGGCCAAATGGATTCTGCCCCCTTCCCACCCCCTAGTTGTTCTCTCATTCTATGCATTGCCCCATATCCTTTCAGTAAGGTTTGTTTTTTTTTTTTGGGGTGGGGGGGATGGACTGCTTTTAGTGTATAATTTGCTGTCTCTGCTGCAACAAAAGTCTTTACATACCCTCCCTCTTTTAACCCCCTCCTTTACTTTCATAGATGAAAAAAGTGTAAAAGAGCACAAGCAACAAAAACAGTTACATTTTCATGTAGTAAAACAGTTACATTTTCTTTCTAAACCCACCGGTCTAAGTAACCTAGAGTAATCTAAAATAAACAATCTATCAAATTCGGCCCACAGTGGAAGTTTGCCCCCTGCTCCCCCCCGCCCCCGGGCTTCGCCGGCAGAGCTGTGGGCCAGCCGCCCAGTTGATGAGAACCTACCCTAAGGAAATGACCCTAATTACGGAGAAAGATTCAAAGGGCATTAGGTAAGCAGCGGAAATTGGAAGGACCCATGTATCTAAACGGAGCGAAATCCACGAAGATGTTCTCTGGAAGCGCCCCGGGACTGTTAAAAACCGCGGCCCTGGCCTTCACGGCCGCACAGGCACACACGTTGGCGACGTTGAACGTTCACTGCAAGTAGGAAAGACGGGCCCGGGTGGGGGGGGCGCACCCAGGGAGGCGCTGCGAGGTCAGTTAGGGTGGCCCTGTTAGCACAGGGCGAAGGGAAATCGACCTGTGAAGCTTCCGGCGTTGCCATGTTAGAAACTGACCCCCGCTCCCTAAACTTGCTCCCACCCCAGAGCTCTCTGCAGCTGCTCAGCACGTGGGTGTGGCCCCCACCCCCGCCCGGGAGCCCGAGCCCCTTCCCGCCCGCGCCGCACAGGTTTGTGTTGGAGACGTCCCGGGCTTGTCTCTTTTGTGTCTCTTGAGTGAGATCTACCACAATGACAGTGAGGGCAGGCGGAGCGTCTCTGGAATAGTACGGGCTTCTGGCAGCAGTGGGGGGAGGGTCAGGCCCATTTTTCTTTCACTTCTGGGTTCACCCCATTCATAAAACTGGGACAGTCACCCCTGTTTTGTGGGGCTGCTGAGGACTAAATAGCAGGACTTGGCAGGGAGCTTTCGTGCGCTGGTGTGCTCTGAGCCTGCTGCTGTTTCCCTTTTCCTCCCCCAGACCCCATGCAGGTTCTGGATCAGTAACATAACCCTCTCCCTTTTCCAATTTGCAGGGGTCTGACTTCAGTGTTTTGAGACATCTTAAAGAACAAAGGTTTGAGTTGTTTGTTCTCCAAATTATTACAGAATTGGCAAAATGTGTCATAAAAGTGAACTGGTTTGAGAGTAGCCCATGTCAGTGCTGAAGGAGCAAAGCAAGGACAGCGTCTTGGGGCCTGTCTGCTTGTGAACTGAAGATCTGTCCAAACACCAGAAATCGTTCTATTCTGGTGGCGATTCAGTGCCTTTCAAATACTAAGTGCCACCACCTCGTGTAATCCCTTCCTATACGCTGGCGGTGGCATCCGCTGCTTCATCCAGCAGTGCCTTTGAGGAAGAATGCCAGATCCCGCTTAGGGGCAGATACTAAACAATTTACTGTGTTTTTTTTTTTAATTTTGATTTTCCTAAGAATTTGTTAAAATAGAAAGCTGATTTGGGAGAAATTAAAATGTTCTTGGTTACTCTTTTTTGATAATCACTTTCATGCCCAGAAAGATTGTTGTACGAAAGGTTAGCGCTCAGTAACGTTGCGCGAGCCTTGAGCAGCCTCCAGAGAGTCTGCATGGAGGAGGCAGCTGCGGACCAGCGCCCGGCACGCGGGCTCCCTTCCAGCCTGGGGCTGCGCGGTTTGCCCCTCCTCCCGGGCGTGCGCCCACTGCGGGTTCTGCTCCCCAGGTCCTGCCTTGGGAGAAGCCCTTCAGTACCTGATCCCCACACTCAGGGCCTGTCTGCAGCCAGCCAGAGATCCTCCAATGCGTCTGAAGCTGTTCTCCGTCTTCTCAGCCGTGCTGCGGAAGGCCAAGACCACCATCGACTCACAGGGGTAGGTGTGGGGGCAGCGCGGCCTCTCCCTGAGGAATTCTCCGGGTCTCCTCGGGGGCTGGCCAGCAGGTTTGTCCTCACGGGGCAGACGGGAATCACTGGCAGTGGACGTGGATGCAGAGGATCGCACCATCAAAATCACTTCAGTGCAGTCACTCGGGTTCCACCGGACAGAAAGGCTTTAGGGGACGTTCGCGTGCTCACTGTTGTGGATGTAAAAGTCTTGATTGCATCACCCTTAATTACGGAAGTGCTAGAAATGCTCTTCTACCTGAAGGAAACTTTAGGGTAAGAGTAAAATGCTGAGGACTTCCCATCTTGTGGCTATGAATTCAACAAAAATCACAGGGAGAAAAGAGAAATCAGGTGTAAATATTAGCAAATCCAGGTGCCCTGGGGGAGATCACAGTCCATCCAGCCAAGATCCGCCCTGACAGGAGCAGCAGGATGCTCCCGAGGCTGCGGGAATGGGGATTCCCAAGACAAGGCATGAACAGAGCAGGGTTCTGAGCCCGGAGGGCCCTCAAGCTCTGCCATGAGCACTGGCTTCGAGCACTGGGGAAGGCTGGCAACCTCAAAATGGTGATTTGCAGGGTTTTAATAAACGTTTCACCAATTTCGTTTGCTTTGCACTTCCCTTAAGTGGTAGTGTTTAAAGGGCCTCTAGCAAGTCCCCTGACGTCCCCCGTTGTAGAGGCGCCTGGAGCCTCAGCAGCTGTGACTGTTCCTGGACACAACAGGATCCGTTTAATTCCACAACACTGTGGTTCAGACTTACCTCTACAGCGGCCCCCACGCCAGTACACACACCAGACGGGGACCCTGAGCCCCCTCGGGGTCCCCCAGACCTGCAGGGCTGGCCCCCTTGCTGAAGAACAGGGGTGCAGGAAACAATAGTTCTCCCTTAGAAACGAGTCAGCTGGGAAGCCTCATTGACGTAGACCTTCCTGAACCTAAGCAGCGCCCCAGCTTGGCACCTCCGCCCTCACTGTCGCCTCTGAAATGCCCCCTGCGGCACGCAGGAGGGGTGTTTGTGAAGCAGCAGCTGACTGTGATGAGGCAGTGGCACGAGGCAGTGGCCGAGGCCCGGGCTGGGGTTGGGTTTCGCTTTGCTCTGACGGCGCGTCCAGCCGGCAGTCATGTCGGCATGAGATCAGCCTTGTTAGTGGGAACTTGCCTGCCTTCCGCCCCCACCCGCACTGACCACCCTCCAGCCCTTGGGCTCCTGCCCCGCTCGGCCCTGCACGTGCCTCCCTGATGTGGGAGGCTCCGGCCGCCAGAGAGTCGCCAGGTCTGCTTTTCTAAAATCGCCATCTCAGCCTTGGTGGGCCTGGGCTGACCTTTCTGCTGACGTGCAGTCAGCATGTAGCTCTGCTCCCCTCTCTTGGAGCCAGGAGCAACTGTGCAGTGGTCGAAGGAGTCCTGGGGCGATGGAGCAAGGGAGGAGGCTGCAGGTGCCTTCTCCGGGGTTCCTGGGCTGCCCGGAGGCCTGGCCTGGCCCCGGCAGCGGCCGCTCTCCACTTCTTGGATGCAGTGTCTGCCTGCTGGCTCTCTGCTTGTTTTCCTGCTTGGCCTTCTTCCCCGGGACACTCTGTTTCCCTGGCTAAAGTTTTTCCTGCCCAGGAAGTCTGCTGGCCGTTCCTCATTTGCCTTCTGTGCTTTGGGTCCAGGCAGTTTCACAGCTATCTTGAGACGGTGATAAGAGACATGCTGGCCCCTAACCTGCAGTGGCACGCTGGGAGGACCGCCGCGGCCACCCGCACAGCCGCCGTGTCCTGCCTCTGGACACTCATCAACAGTGAGACCCTGTCGGCCGAGCAGGTACCACCCCGAAGTGCGCTGGGCCTGTGGGGGGTCTGGGACACCGATGTGCATGCAGAGGGACGGCCGCAGGGTCGGGGGGCTGGACGGGGACACTTGGCAGCCCAGAAAGCAGGACCCTTCGCTGCAGCATGTGGCTAGAGGGAGGGAAGGGGCGCGGGGCGGGCTCGGCCAGGCAGAGCTCTGCAGCGGGGGCTGCTGCCTTTGGCACTGGTCTTTCCTGAAGTGTGCGGACAGCGTGCTGCTCTTCACAAGACACTCGGACTGAGGTCAGAGGCATGGAGAGGCACAGGGGCGGCCGCAGCGTTCCAGAGAACAGCTCCAGTTCCTGCGGGGAATTAGGGCACCTCTCACATCAGTGGCTGCACCTCGCCCTGAGGCGATTGCGCAGCGCGTGAGCGCCACCTCCTGGCGTCCTGAGGCGCTGGCGGCCACGTCCAATGTGCAGCGGCTCTAGTCGGGGGCAGCTGGGTGCTACTTAGAGGTCAGCTGATGGCAGGAGGTGCAATCCTTGCCAGTCACTCAGGAGATGAGGGCAGCCCTGCTGGCAGGAGTGTGAAACGGTGCTGGCACCGTGGACAAGAGTCACGCAGGACCTGGCAGTCGCACTCCTCGGTGTGCCCCCAAGACTGTGTGAAGGTTCACATCAGCTGAAAGGTAGCACAGCAGTGGACAGACAGACAGAATGGTCTGTCTCCACGTAACAGCGTCATTCAGCTGTGAAAAGCAGCAGCATTCTGATCGCGGCACACAGAGGAATCTCAGAAATGTGATGCTGAGTGAAAGAAGCTAGGCACAGGAGACAGGTGTTGTACGTTCCTCTTACCTGAACTATCTAGAACAGGCAAATTCAGAACAGAAGGTAGATTAGAGGTCACGGGCTGGGGGCGGTGGGAAGGGCGTCACTGCTTGATGGGGCAGAGTTTTTGCTTTGGGGGTGGAAAAGTCAGGGTTATGGTGTAGTGATGGCTCTACAAATACGTAGAATTGCATGCTTAAAAATGTTTAAAATGGCACATGTCAGGTTTCCACCATAGTTTTTTTTTAAATCTACTGACCAAGTTAAAAATTGTTCAAATTGTCTTAATTTTAAAACCAAGATTCAAGTTTACTTGCTGAGTAGAAATTCCAAAGCAGCCTTCCAGAGCCCATCCCCTGAGTCAGCTGAGCCCTTGCCCTTGTCCGCTGCAGGTGCTGGGCGTGCAGCAGACCTTGATGCCTCAGGTCGTGAGCACACTGGAAGAGGACTCTCAGGTGGCACGGCTCTTGTCCTGCCGCGTCATTAGCATCTTTCTAAAGACCTCCGGCGGGATGATGGATCCGGATAGATTCATCAGGATTTATCCTGGTAGGATGTTGTTGCTGTTCAGAACGTGTGTGTTTAAAGCTGATAGTTTTTAAGATTTATTTATTACTTGATCCATTTTAAACCCCCCCTTCCCCATTTGCTGTTTTGTGTCCATTCGCTGGGCAATTCTCTGTGTCTGTTTCATCTCTTCTCCTCCTCCAGTCTTCACCAGGGTTCGATCCTGGAGACCTCTGATGTAGGAGAGAGGTGTTCTGCCATCTGCGCCACCTCGGCTCCTGGTTTTCAGAGCTTTCGGAGCATCTCGTCCTGTCTCTCTCCTTTTATGTCATCATCTTGCTGCATGGCTCCTGGGGCCTGGCGGCTCACCAGCACACAGAGCCTGGCAGCCCATGCGCCTTCTGTATATATGTTTTTATTTTACCGAGAGGTCCCGGGGATCGAACCCAGGTCCCTCCATATGGCAGACGGATGCCCAACCATTTGAGCCACATCCGCCCCCCATAGCTGTTTATTTTATAGGGAAAAAACAGGAAGTGCTACATTTTGATTTCTGGTGAAGTAAGTGCTGTGAGTCAAGACACAGCCGAGTAACCCCAAATAAATCATGCCCCCACACGAGAAAGTAGGAAAGCATCCTGTGGGCCAGAAATGAGAAGTCCAGCGGGGGCAGCTGGCCCACAGGGCTGCCGCGGGGAGCAGGGACAGAGCCCCGGGTGGCACGAGTGTGGCTGGCCTGGGTGGAGAGCCCATGTGGGCGAGGCCCCTGCCCGCAGAGACAGGCTGCACAGAGCACCAGGGAAGCCCTCTGCTGCCAGGGCCACTCCAGAGCACAAGGCCCAGAAATCACTGAAAAGAAGCGTGTCTGCAGAGAAGGGCGCCTGAGAACCTAAGGAAAACCTGGCATTGAGGACGAGGGCCACACACCTGGCAGCAGTGCTGAAGTACACCTCCAGAGACCACAAAAAGCTGAAAGAGTAGCACCCACTAAAAAACAAGTTGAGAAGCAATAGGCAGCTAGGAGTAGAGGACAGATAGACTTTCTAGAAATCCTAGGAAAAATGCCTGAGAGCAGATGCCCGTTCAGGAGAGGCTACGAGGTTGCCTCTGCAGAGGGAGGAGAGGACGGGGATGGGGTTTCTTGTCTCTGAAACCAGATAGGGGCTTCAGGGGTTTTGGTGGGCCGTAAATATTCAGTAGGTTTTAAAGGAAGTTTTTAAAGAATTACTGGAAGTGAAAAGTATTGTCACTGAAATTTACAACTCAGTTCTTTGGGTAACTAGACCGGATGTGGCCAGAGACGGAGTGAGTTTCCTGGGAGACTGATTTGGCATTCACTTGGAGCACAGTGCAGGGAAAGGCGAGAAGCGTGTAAGTCAAGTGAGAGGTACCGGCATCTTTCTGTGCCCCATGAAAAGAAGTGGAGGAATGATATTGGACGAGACAGTGACTCAGAAGCTTCCAGAACTGAAAACAGACGTGAATTTCATGTTGAAAGCTCTTTCTGGGTGCTGAGCGAGAAAACCACCTCTTAAAGAAACCCACAGTTTGGATCATCTTTCCCGTACCCTCTACAAGTAGCTTTTTACGTTTGTTTTTATAGCAACAAGCATTTTATTTCTACTGACAGTCTTTATAATTCTCTTGAACAAGTTCAGTCATGTTTAAGTGTGATTTGTTGACTGAATTACTTGGGATTTTGCTCACTTTTTAAAAGAAAATAGAGACTGAACAGTGAAGGGACTGTGTGTTGTCTTGCTGTCTGCAGTAAACTGCAGAGGTTGTTCTCATCACAGGGCTCCTCGTGGGCTCTTGTTTTCCCAGGGCCGAGTCTGCCCTGAGGTGGTATGTGAGGCCTGGGTGGGGAGGGGGAGGGATGCTGGGCACGAAGTCATCCCCCCACAGACGGCTCCTGGGGGTGACCTGCCACCATTAGAAGAACGAGTGTGCGGCTCTGCTCCCATCTGGAGCTGAGGAGTGAGGCAGCACCTCGGGAGAGAGCAGTGGCCGGTCGGAGCACACCCCTGCTCTGCCGCCTGCTGGCCCGGCTGACTCTAAGGAGAAGGGACCTGCGTCTTTCAGCCCTGGAGGCTGGGCCGGGCGGAGCCCCTGCCTTGGGCTGACTCGGTCCGCTGCCGTGCCCTGGCCTGTGAACACGCGTGCTGCCAGGCACCCACCACTCCGAGGCCGTTGCCCGAGGCAGGCGCCCAGGCGTCCGCCCAGTGCTGGGCCGTCCTGAAAGGCGGGCGTTTTACTCCCCTGATAAACCAGGTCCACTGCGGGGGTGGGGGAGGCAGCGCCCGGCCCACGCATGCCCGCCAGGCTCACCTCCCACTTCACTCCTTCTGTGTGTTTGCCGATTTCTCCACAAGATGCTCAAGAGCAGGTGCCCAAGGTTTTTGCACAACCTATGTGAGAAAAGCCTAAATCTGGTAAAACCATAGAGCTTTCACCCCCCGTGGAGGAGCATCATCCCGTTTTGAGCTGCAGACTGCTCAGGTCATGGGGGTTCACCCGCAGCGCATGGTCGCAGGGCCCTGGGGGTGGGTGGACAGGTCCACGGACCTCCCTGGCAGCCTGGCCCCGCACCCCCACCTGTGCTGCCGGGTGGCTGGTGGGATTTGAGTCCCCAACACCGTCTCCCGGGTGAGGGGCAGCACAGAGTGACGGAGAGCCGCCCGAGCCTGTGCGGCTCTGGTTGGAGCGCCACAGCCAGTGCGCACCTCGGCCCCCCCAGTGCCGTCCACCAGCCTGCACACCTGCCTTCCGCCAAGCTGCTACAGGGTCCCTGGAGCCACGTCCTTAGTACCTTGTAGTTGAGCTCAAGGCACGTGGAAGTCTCCCCACACCAGGGCTTCCCAGGACCCTGAGGGTGCGTGGACTCCGGTGACTCTCCCTCTCACAGTCTTGGTCCTGACCCTCTTCTTTCAGAGCTCTTAAAGCGTCTAGACGACGCTTCCCGTGAAGTGCGGGTAGCAGCCACCGCCGCCTTGATCACCTGGCTGAGGTGTGTCAGAGATGGAGGTACAAAGTCTGCCTACGAGAGTGACGTTCAGTACCTGTACCGAGAGCTCCTGGTCTACCTCGATGACCCCGAGCCTGCCGTCCAGGATGCGGTTTTAGGTGAGGTTGATGGTGACCACTGATGCCTGCTGATGCCCAGCTTTTATTGTTGTTGCTGTTGAATTCATAAGACTTCCCAGATAATAAATTGGCAAACAAATGGGGCCAGCACACCCGTTCCTGCGTTCCCAGTGAGGGAATTCCCAGA
Source organism: Cabassous unicinctus (assembly GCA_029593785.1). NCBI lineage: Eukaryota > Metazoa > Chordata > Mammalia > Cingulata > Chlamyphoridae > Cabassous > Cabassous unicinctus. The sequence continues at coordinate 9,879 of JAQZBX010059614.1, forward strand.
GCTCCTCTAACAGGCTCCGTGCCCCTCCTCCCAGCAGCTTCTGGGCTGGGTCCCTGTCACTTGGCCTCCCAGGGGTCCCTGCTGTCGAGTCTTTGGATTCCAGCCCAGGAGATTTTGGGTGCCTTGGGCTGCGGGTGTGCAGGTGTCTGTCCAAGGTGCCCTCCGGCTCCTGGGGCCCTCTACGGAGGGATGGACGTGCCAGGTCTTGGGTGGCTCTGGGTTCGCCAGGTCATGGGGAGCTGTTCTCCATGGCTCCTGCACCACCAGTGCGGCTGCCAGTGCAGTAGAAGGCAAGGAACACCCAAGTGTGGTGAAGAATGGAAGTAGCTTTAAGCCACGACCCCCCAGGGATCTTGGAGCACATTTGAGCCCCACTGCCTCCGATCCACGCACTAGGTCACCTGCGGGTTCCGGGTGCACTAGAGGCTGAGCCTGTTTGGCAGCTGGCCAGATGCTCCCTGGATCCCTGAAACAAATTGGAAACGAACCAGAAATTGCTGGAAGTGATAGCAGCTCACCTACCCCTCGTGATCTGGTCCTTAGAGCTGGACGATTTGGCCAAACACCAGTCTTCCTGCCGCCCGGGGCCTCCCAGGCTCGTGGCTCCTCTCACCGCTCTTAGCCCCTGCCCCGGCCTCGCTCCTGTTTTCTCCAGCACCCACGGCCCCTAGCTGAGGCCCGCCCCTCAGGCCGTCCCCAGGGCTGTGTTGGGAACAGCTCCCCTTCTTCCCCAGCACCTTCGGTGCCTTGCTCCCCCAACTGTGTGCATTCTGGTATTTCTCCCATCTTTACAAAAAAAACCAGCACTCTAGACCTCCCTCCCTCCCTCGCGTTCCCCTCGGGGCAGGGCTGGTGTACGCTGCCACCTCACCAGCTTCTCCGCTTCTGGCCTTGCTTGGACCCCGCCCCGCCCCCCCGCCCAGGGCACCAGTAATTGCCAGACCCCATGCCCTTTCCGAGGTTCACACTGCTCGACTCCCCAGCACCCCTCGGCAGAACTGCTGGGCCAGGCACCTCCTTCCTTTTGCTTCCAGGACGCCCCCTCCCCTGGCTTCCTCGGTCCAGGGGCTGTCCCAGAATCTCCTCTCCCTGACCTCTCTTTCTATCCGCACACGCTCCCTGAATGTCGTCTCGTCTCCGTCACCTTCTACGTCCTGACAACTGCCAGGCGCCCACCTCAGCCCTGAGCTCCCAGCACCCGGCTGCTTGCCGCGTCTCCATCCAGTGGCCGCCCCGAGTCTCTGCCCCCCACCCCCGCCCCAGCAGGCCCTTCCCTGTGAGTCTGGTGAGTGGTGAATGGCTTTTGTCCCTGCTGTGACTGCTCCTACGAACTGACCCAGCAACACCGGGGGTGTCTGGAGCTCTTCTGCAGACGTCCTGGCTTTAGCGTGACGCTGTTCGTGGGGCGTGTGGGGGCTGGCAGGTGGCGTGAGGTGGCCGCATGCTTCCTGCAGCGTTGTCAAGGTCTCTCCTCTTTTCAGAGGTCCTCAAGGAGGGCAGCGCCCTGTTCCCTGACCTCCTGGTGCGGGAGGCGGAGGCCGTGGCCCACAAGCACCGCTCCCCCGCCCACTGTGAACAGCTCCTGCGGCACCTGCGGGCCATGGCGGCTGCCCGCTGACCGCCTGGGGCAGTGCAGGCGTCAGGCGGCCAGCCCCGGGATGGACTCTGTTACCTTGTCCTTGGAGCCTGTCTGCAGCCCGAGGGCGCATCCCCAGCGCTCGCCTGCCTCCCAGCCCTCTGAGCCCGCCGGCAGCATGCCCTCGCCAGGGGGCGCTGCGCCTCCACGCCTGACGCTGCTCGCGGGGATCTGAGGCCAGAGCTGCTTTCTGCCGCCACGCAGGAAGTTCCTAACTGTTGCAGAAAAAAGCCAAAGTCGATGAAAAGGTATTTCCTCGTTCTTAATATCTCATTGAACAGACTGAAAGAAACCTGAAATCTTAACAACTGTCATGGGAAAAGGAAGTTTTTCCCATTTTAAAAACGCTGGACTCTAAAGTATTTCATGACTATATAAGGATACTAGTTTTTCTTGAGTCAGTAGTGCCGACAGTGTTGGAAATAGAACACTTTCTCTTTTACTCCCCCGCTCTGTCATCACCCAAGTGCCTGGAAGACTTGGTTTCAAGTGGCATTGTCTTTATACACCAACACTTGTGGAAACACAAGGGAAAAGATGCTGTGTAGTTTCCAACAATCAAATGCTAACATTTATGTTTTCTTTGAAAATTTAATAAAAAATATTTATAATTTTTGTGCACATGGCTGCCTTAATTAGTCAACATTTCTAGAAACTGCTCATTTTCCTTTGGATTTAACCTCAAAGTGGTCCAGCCTCAAGAATTTGGGGCCAAGGGCTGTAGCCCAGCTTGTTGTGGTGCCCTGCTGGACTAGGGGGGGACGGCCCCACACTGGGGCCGCCTCGCCCTTCCGTGCCATTCCGAGGGCCAATCCTGGGCTGCGGGGATTTGGGGCCCTCTGCCGCTGACCCCTCTGAGAGCCCCAGGCAGCTGCAGGCCTGGGGGCAGCCCCTGAGGCCTGTGGTCCTCCAGGCCATGGGGTCGAGCCTTCTGCGGGCTCCTCACAGGAACAAGGAAACGGCAGATGGGCTGGAGGACGGGGCCAGGTTGCCGCCCACACTCCGTGCGGCTGTCTCATCTGACAGGGCAGGAGGGTGGCAAGAAGCAAGCATGGCGCATTGTGGTTTTTGTCCACACAAAGTGAAATATCCAGAACTCGACACAGACTGCACGACGTACCTGGTTTCACGTGTGCAGAGCAATCCAGTCTGCAGGGGCTTAAGAGTCTAAACACCTGAGAAGCAATATGTTCCTGACCACGTCACCTGATTCTTTGCAGCTCCTTTTTTTTTTCTTTTTCGTTTGTTTTTGGGACGTGCCGGGGATCGGACCTGGGACACTGTACCTGGGAAGCAGGTGCTCAGCCACTCAGCTGCACCTGCTCCCCGCTCTGCAGCTCCTGTGAGAGCCTTGCCAGCTCCACGAGTGCTGCTGCCAGGTGGAGGGAGGGGGTGGGACGTGAACGCAGTCCCCAAAGTCCACTTCAGCGCCTCACCGAGGCAGTTTACTTGCCATGAAATTCACCTGTCCTGTGTGTCCAGGTCAGTGATTTTTAGTAAATTCAGAGTGTCCTCGCCATCCTCCCATCACCCCGAGTTCCGGGAGCCTGCTGGCAGGCATGCCCGCTCTGGGCAGCCGCGATGTACTCTCTGCCTCCAGCTTTGCCTTTTCAACAGACGTCACGTTAATGGACTCGGGTAAATGTGCCTACTTCCTTTTCATTGCCAAGTGGCCACTGCGCGGCTGTGCCGCAGCTTGGGGCCAGCCCTCCTCTGCAGAAGGCTGGATGCACTGCTGCCTCAGCCACAAGCGCTGCTCGGCGCTGTCGCGTCCAGGCTGAGCTCTGGCCACATCTGGGTGTGGACTACATTTCTGTTTCTCTGTAGGTACCTAGGAGCAGAATTTCTGGGTCCTTTTTAATGGCTGTAGCCCCTGGTTTTTTATTTATTTATTTTTGCTATTGAGACATAATTGACACAGAGTTAACCACATATTGAAAGGGGTAGTTAGGTGAGTTTTGACCCATTTACACGCGTGAGGCTGTCCCACCCATCCCCTAGGCCTGGCCTCTAGTCAGCACCATCTGCTTTCAGCCAGTTTGTCTTTCCTCGGAATTTGTGTAAATAGAATCTCACAGCACACCCGCTTTTACTCCGCGCCGTTATTTTGAGCTTCCTCCACGTCGCTTTCCTTCTCGTTGTGCTGTGGCATCCGCTGTACCGATAGACCGGCTTGTTTATTCACTCACCTGCCAACACGCGTGCTTTTTCTAACCTGGGGCTATATTTCTGTTTGACATGATGGACAAGTTTTGGAACTGGATGGGGTGATGGTGGCACGACGTAAGTGTATCGATGCCGCTGAGTCTTTCATCTGGGTCGGGGACGCTTGCTTCATTCTCCCGGCGGTGGTCTTGCTGCTTACCCACTCCGGCCTTGGCCGCTGGGCGTCCTTCGCAGCTCCCAGGCCCGTTCCACCTGCCCCTGCCCTGGAAGCAGCCGCTGCTGTCAGACGCCCATCCACAGACCGAAGCATCTGTTCAGAGCTCCAGGCGCTCTCTTCCCCCAGGACAGGATGCTGGTTTCCTTATACTTCCCAGGCTTCACAAGGTGAGGTGACGGTTTGGGCTACGACGGGAAGCCGAGCAAGGTGGTGGCCGGTGAGCGGCAGCAGCCTCCAAGCTCATGCGGGACGGGGCGTGCTGCGAGATGTCCTCGCTCGCTCTTCAGGAGTCTCCTAGTGAAGGGCATTTGGGCTTCTCATCCTCGGGTCCAGTTTTGGGGTATTTGGGTTTTAATATGAGCACAGGCATCACGCAGCAGGGCTGACAACAGCAGTGCCAGGAGGCAGGTCCTGGGAAGACGTGCGCCTTGGAGGCGTGGCCTGGGTCTTTGGCTTGGGGTGACGGTTTTAGCAACTGAGAGTTCTTATCACAGTGCTTTACCGAGTGCTTCCTTCTCTGATTAGTGAAACAAAATTAGTTTGTTTTGGAAAGAGTTGTGAGAATTTCACACACGTGAAACCCTCATGACATTTAATGACAAAATCCAGGTTCGGACTTGCTGTTTGGGAGTGTGAGACTCCCATAGGAGAGCTCGGTGACGGGGCTTCTCAGGCGCGGGCGAGGACAGCGTTTCTCCCCAGCACCCTCTGCCACGTCACTTCGCAGACAGGCCTCATGGAACGAGGTGCGTGAGACTCCAGGGCTGCGCAGGGGTCTCTGGGCACTGCCAGGCAAACGTGTGCTGGAGAAAGAGCCCCTGCTTCTTGCCAGCCCCTCCCATGTTTGTGTGTGTGCAGCAGACGCTCTGCTGCTGCCACATGAAAACGAAGAACGAGCCCAGGAGGTAGCGAAGCTTGAATATCCACGGAGCCCGCCGCCTTGGTGAGCTTTGCAGACCCACTGCCCCCCACCGCCCCGCTCTGGAAGCCACAGATGAGCGGCTTGGGTGTGAGGAACAGGTCGGAGTGAGCTCGTCCTTGGGGTGTGGCGGGGCCTGCCAGCCCTCATCAGGTGACCTCGTTCCTGAACCGTCTTCCCTTCCTTGGGAACCCTCGGTGGTGTCAGGAGCCAGGAGGGCTGAGAGAAGGCCTTGAACTAGTTGCCCAGCCTGCAGACCCCGCCAGGCTCTTTTTCTTTCTTTCAACATTATTTATATATATATATATATATGTAATATATATATATATATGTATATGAAGAACTGCTCTCAGTTCTCCTGGGTATAAACCCAGTAGTGGTATTGCTGGGTCATGCGGCAAATCTATATTAAGATTCTTTAGGAACTGCCAAAAAATCTTTTTAAGATGTATTTTATTTATTTCTCCCCACCCCCTCGTCTGCATTTGCTGTGTCCATTTGTTGTGTGCTGCTCTTCTCTTTCTAGGAGGCACCAGGAACTGTACCCAGGACCTCCCATGGGGGAGGGAGGCGCCTGATCGCCTGAGCCACCTCTGCTCCCTGTCTCCCATTGTGTTTCCTTGCTGTCTCTTGGTTGTCATCTCACTGCGACATCTTGTTGCGTCAGCTCTCCACACCTGCCTGTCGCGTCAGCTCATCATCTTACTCATCTTCTCCAGGAGGCGCCGGGAACTGAATCCGGACCTCCCATGTGGTAGGTGGGAGCTCAGTCACCTGAGCCACATCTGCTTCCTTTATTTTGTACATTTAATAATTGAAAATATAAACAATGATTAAAAAATAAAAAGAAATACAGTTGAATAAGAACATATATTTCTCAATTAAATGTACTGGATACATATAAGTTTATTTTACTTTATTTGCTACATTTAATAATTGAAAATATAAACAATTAAAAACTAAAAAGTAAACAGATGAATAAATATTTACATTTCTCAAATGTGCTGGATACATATACATTTTTTTAAATCAAACAATATGTTACACAGTATATTTGGTTCATAGTAACACATTCATACAGTATTTGTCCTTTTGTGTCTGGCTTGCTTCGCTCAACATAATGTCCTCCAGGTTCATCCATGCTGTTATATGCTTTACGACTTCATTTTTTCTTACAGCTGCATAATATTCCATCGTGTGAATAGACCACAGTTTGTTTATCCATTCGTCTGTTGATGGACACCTGGCTTGTCTCCGACTTTTGGCAATTGTGAATAATGTTGCTATGAACATCGGTGTGCAGATGTCTGTTCGTGTCACTGCTCTCAGTTCTTCTGGGTATATACCCAGTAGTGGTATTGCCGGCTCACGTGGCAAGTCTATATTCAGCTTCTTTAGGAACTGCCAGATAGTCCTCCACAGTGGCTGGACCATTCTGCATTCCCACCAACAGTGAAGAAGTATTCCTATCTCTCCACATCCTCTCCAACACCTGTAGTCCTCTGTCTTTTTAATAGTGGCCATTCTGATAGGTGTGAAATGATATCTCATTGTAGTTTTGATTTGCATTTCCTTAATCATCAGCGATGTTGAGCATTTCTTCATGTGTTTTTTTGCCATTTGTATTTCTTCTTTAGAGAAATGTCTATTCAAGTCTTTCGCCCATTTTTTAATTGGGTCATTTGTCTTTTTATTATTGAGTTGTAACATCTCTTTATATATCCTGGATATTAAACCCTTATTTTAATAAGGGTTTAATACTCAATATTTTTTCCCATTGAGTTGGCTGCCTTTTCACCCTTCTGACAAAGTCCTGTGAGGTGCAAAAGTGTTTAATTTTCAGGAGGTCCCATTTATCTGTTTTTCCTTCTGTTGCACGTGCTTTGGGTATAAGGTCCAAGAAACTACCACCTACTACAAGGTCTTGAAGATGTTTCCCTATATTTTCTTCTAGTAGCTTTATGGTCCTGGCTTTTATATTTAGATCTTTGATCCATTTTGAGTTGATTCTTGTTTAGGGAGTGAGATTGGGGTCCTCTTTCATTCTTTTGGTTATGGATATCCAGTTCTCCTAGCACCATTTGTTAAAGAGACTGTTTTTTCCTGTTAACATGGACTTGGTAGGTTCGTCAAAAACCAGTTGACGGGGAAGCAGGTGTGGCTCAATCGATAGAGCTCCCGTTTACCATATGGGAGGCCCCGGGTTCGCTTCCTGGGGCCTCCTTGTGAGGGCAGGCCGGCCCGCACGGCCCGGTGGGCTGATGCAGCAAGACCTCACAACAGAAAGCAGGTGTGGCTCAATTGATAGAGCCCCCGTTTACCATGTGTGAGGCCTTGGGTTCGCTTCCCGGGGCCTCCTTGTGAGGGCAGGCCAGCCCGCACGGCGCGGTGGGCTGATGCAGCGGGACCTCACAGAAAGGAGGAGATAAGCAGACACGGAGAAAACACACAGCGAATGGACACAGCAAGCACAAGCAGCAAGGGGGGGATAAATAAATAAATAAATCTTTAAAAAAAAAAAAAAAAAACCAGTTGACGCGCTCTCCGTTTTGGTGGGCTGGTTGAAGATGGAATCCACTGAGGAGGGAAAGCATGGGTTTTCAGCAGCCTGTGTGCCAGAACAGAAGTGGTACCTCCATAACATCTGCTACAATCCCCTCTAAAAATCAA
>JAQZBX010059615.1:0-17484 GCA_029593785.1 Cabassous unicinctus
GAGTAGGGAATCCTTTAACTGAAATTCCACCTCTGTTGCCGGCAGATGGGAAGATTTCACCAATTGGTGTAGATATTCCAAGTGTAATCAGGAGCTATTCAGGGATCTGAGCTTAAATTAACTTCATACAGGACTCTAATCATTACAGTAAGTTAGGGACTGAACAATGAGTAATCTTCCAAGGTAATTGCAAGAGTTGTTTCCAGCTTCCCTAAAGACTGTATTCTCTGAATAGATGACAGATGTTTTCTTTTTCTCACACATCAAAAGGCCTCCTTGGATAAATAATGAATTCATGGTTCATTTTCATGCCTGAGATTAGTCCTGGCATGTAATGAATAGAGGTGACAGAGATGAACAAGAAGAGAAGTTTATAGTCAGAAGAGATGCTGAATTTTCAGCTGTGGAGTCAATCCCACATGAAAGATACTGTATTATAGGGGTAGACATATTTGCCAGAATCATGAGAAGGTTAGCAAATTGAAGAAAATGAGGAATAAATTATTTAATTTCCCTCAATTTAATTTTTTTAAAATGTTGATGGAATATATTTGCACATTTTGAAATCTTTTTAAAAGAAAACTAAAATTCACCTTACCACTGTATTTCAAATTTTTCATGTTCAATTTTCTAAATTTTTTCAAATTTTATAATTGGATGCAATGTATAGGGATTGTTTATTCCTTCATTGCAGCTGTGGTGTCAGAACTTTATAATAGGTAGAATAAAATTTATTTTTTTGTGAAAATTAATGAAGATTTGGAGAGACCGGAAGCAATGAACAGCATTCTTTTAATCTTTCACACACAGATGGGATGAAGATAAAAGTGAGACAATTAAAATGCATTTGTAGACCCCAGGAAAAGTTGAGATTGTGAAATCTCCTTCCATAGGAATAGTCAGTTTAAGGCCATGTATCAGTACAACTTTCTCAGAATTCCTTGGCTCATGATCCTGAACCATCTGTATTTATATATTACAATGAATATCTGAGTTATGTAACACTGAGGAAAGCAGGACTTACTGATTTGATACCTATTCAGTTTAGCAAAATTCTGGATATTTCTTCAAGTTTCCCTGCTATTTTAGTGAGTAATTGAAATTTGAATTGAATTTAGATAGAAAGCAATTCACACATTAACTTGCATTTGTCAAAATGCATAACATATCTTAAATGATTTTATAAATGAGAGGAAAATAAGTTCATCTTTATAGGGGAATAATCTAACCATACACTTTTTTTTAAATGAAATATCATGGATATTACTCGCCTTACAATAAGTCTGTAAATTTACTTAGAATTTTTGGAAAGATTAATTTAGTTTTGAATGCTTGAATGAAAGCTTTATAATCAGCAGAAAGAAGGCATAATTACAAGTTTATTGGGATATTTCCAGATGTATATAGCATCCTGTGACATGTGATTTTCTTTTACAATGGGGTGTTATGAATTCAAAGTGTGCCTGTGTCTGTGAGTGCATCTGAAAGGCAGATGACAATTCAGCACTGATAATTTTGTTACTGGACCCACATATACATTTTGTGCTTTATGTATAAAGTTTCTGCTTCTATATTGCTTATTATTTTGTACATCACACTCAGGACTTTGGTTAGGATAGTGCTGTGTGAACCCAAATTTCTCTGATGTCTTAGGAGTTTGTGACCTTCAAAGATGTGGCTGTAGACTTCACCCAGGAAGAGTGGAACATGTTAAACACATCCCAGTGAAAGTTTTTCACAGAAGTGATGCTGGAGAATGTCAATAACCTGGTCTCAGTAGATGAGACTCTCAAAAATTTTCTACCATTTATATCTATCTCTTATCTATCTACCATCTGTCTAATCTATCTATGTATCTGTCAATTAGTTTTTCATAAATAATCTTCCATTTATTTATACAAATATCAGCTTCTCCATATTTTATAATCTTTATTTTCTTATATTTTATATTTTATAATTTTAATACATTTATACTGTTATGAAAAATAAAACTGCCTAAGTGAATATTTCCTTATTTTTTATGTACATCTAGTTCACCCAAATAGAATATAATCTTCTTGCCAGAACTTAATGTCTTTCTTCTGAGAATTCAATGCATTATTTTTGAATGGATAAGTAATTCACTACAGTGAAATAAGTATTCTGATCCAAGGGCTATGCTAAGGCTTCAGAACATAGTAGTAAAAATATTGCATATATTCTTTTCCATATACAATTTAGATAATTCTTCTGGCATTTATGTTAGTTGGATTATTGGTGAACATAATATTCAATCACTTTGGAAACATAGATTTCTCCCCATTTAGAATACAGATGATACTGCAGTTTCTCTTTGTATTAGAGCATGGGTAACAAAAACCAGTGGTCCTCATTGAAATGGGCAAAAGATCAAGAGTTACAATTTCTGTTGAAATATTATCAGTGATCTGAATTCTATGTTTTGTTTCATTACTGACCTTCAATGTTTACCTTATTCTTTGGTAACCTGCTATGTACATCATGATCATGCTCTGTTACTCTCAGAATACAAAATCCAGGTAACTTTTTTTTTTCATACAAAAAGGATATCAATTCTGCAAAACAGATATGCTTTCCCAGATGGAACAAGGAGAAGTGTGGAGAGAAGGAATAGGATTTCCTCAACACCAGATTTCTGGTGAACTCTAAGGACCTGTGCATCAGAAGATGGGTCTCATGATATAGTAAGTTTGTGATTGAATATTTTACCTTCAGGATTCCTTAAGTAAATTATGATTTCTTTAGGCTTACTTTCATGAGTTATGATTTCTAAAATGTAGTTGCAGAGATTGGGGAAATTTTAGTCACCTATTTATTCCATAAAATTCTCAAGCTTTGTTAAGGGTCATTGGCATTGTGAAAGGGATATTAATTTGTTATTGCAAGTAAACCTTCACATGATCCTTGTCCTGGTCCTATTCTTGTAATATTTCCCCCCCTTTTTTACCTCTCTGATATCCCAACTTTTTTTTCATATTCCATGCCTGAAAATCTTGTCCTATAATGTTTTCTTATCCCTAAAGTATTCGTTAATTTGATATTCTTTCCCAGCTAATTGTGAATGTAGGATACATACTGAAAGATATTATTGGAACTTTCCAAAATTTTGTCCCCCTAATGCAATTCTAGCAGTTTATTTTGTTTTGCTTTTAAATTATTACATGGAGAAAAAGTACCTTTAAAACAAGTGAAATGATAGAAATGATAGACAACCAACTTACCTGAAGGGAAGACACTTCTAAAATCATGGCATTGGTAAGCTTAATTTTGTGAACCCTAGTATTTCAAATAGATGCCTAGGATGGAATGAATTAGGAATTCAGTAAAATAATGAAATTGTAATTAATGTTGGGATTAAGTGCTAATCCAGCAAAACACTATGATAGTTTGAATTAAGTTAAAAATTAACCTAAACATGAACTCTTACCTGGGTGCAATTTTTTTAAAAATAAAATTGCATAAAAGTGTTTCACATACATAATCTTTGAAACATCATGAAGCTCAAAATTAATTAGATACTTCTGCATTTAGATTGTTATAATAGAGGATATCTCTGTGTATGGAGTAGAATAATGTGTATATGAAACCAAGATGGCAAATATTTTAATTGGAGACAGTCACTAGTGGATTAGTCTAGGTTTTGTATGCAAGGAAATGAAGAAATTCATTGTTTTGGACAAATGTTTTACAGTCTCACATTTCATTCCCCACAACAGAGATATCACACCCAAAAGAATTCCTTAAAATGTACATATTTGCAAGAAGATTCATCTCACACATCCACAGTGAACCAACATGCATTCATTTATATGACAAAGAAATCCTATTTTAGGAAACCACCTCCAACAGTCCTCCGCGATCATTCATCTTTTAATCAACATAAGCATATTCACCCTAGAAGTAAATCATATGAATATTCCCAAAGTGTTGGTATGCAATGTTCTGACTTCAGACAATACAATGGCATTCCCATTGAAGAGAAACCCCATGAATGTCATGTATGTGGGAAAATTTTCAGTCGACATTCCCATCTTCAACAACATGACAAAAGTCACACTGGAGAGAAGTCCCATGAATATCATCTATGTGGGAAAGCCTTCAGTCAATGTGCTTATATTAAAGCACATGAAAGAACTCACACTGGAGAAAAACCCCAAGAATGTCATCTGTATGGGAAAGCCTTCACTCAATATGCTTATCTTAAAGCACATGAGATAATTCACACTGGAAAGAAACCCCATGTATGTTATCTTTGTGGGAAAGCCTTCAGTCAATCCTCTTCCCTAAAACAACATGAGAGAACTCACACTGGAGAGAGACCGTATGAATGTCATCTTTGTGATGAAACCTTCAGTTACTCTTCTTCCCTAAAAGAACATGAGAGAACTCACACTGGAGAGAAACCCCATGAATGTCATCTATGTGGGAAAACCTTCAGTCAATCTTCCCTAAAACAACATGAGAGAACTCACACTGGAGAGAAACCGTATGAATGTCATCTTTGTGAGAAAACCTTCAGTCAATATGCTTATCTTAAAGCACATGAGAGAACTCACACTGGAGAGAAACCCCATGTATGCCATCTATGTGGGAAAGCCTTCAGTCAATTCTCTTCCCTAAAACAACAAGAGAGAACTCACACTGGAGAGAGACCGTATGAATGTCATCTTTGTGAGAAAGCCTTCAGTCACTCTTCTTCCCTAAAAGCACATGAGAGAACTCACAGTGGAGAGAAACCCCATGAATGTCATCTATGTGGGAAAGCCTTCAGTTACTCCTCTTCCCTAAGAAAACATGAGAGAACTCACACTGGAGAGAAACCCCATGAATGTCATCTTTGTGGGAAAACCTTCACATGATTTGCTTATCTTAAAGATCATGAGAGAACTCACACTGGAGAGAGACCATATGAATGTCATCTTTGTGGGAAAGCCTTCAACCAATCCTCTTCCCTAAAACTTCATGAGAGAATTCACACTGGAGAGAAACTATATGAATGTCTTCAGTGCAGGGAAGCTTTCAGTCAGCATTCCCACTTTCAATGACATGGGAAAACACACTGTAGAGAAATACTATGAATGCAGTACATTTGAAAAAGTCTTCTTTCATCCCTTTTCCATTAAAAAACATTAAAGAACTCACACTGGAGATAACTATGAATATCATCAATGTGGGAAAGCATTCAGTAATTATTCTAATCTTAGATGACATGAGATAACTCACACTTGAGAGAAGCCCTATGAGTTTCATCAATGCAGGAAAGCTTTCCGTAAATATTCCCAACTTGAATGACATGAGTGAACTCACATTGGAGAGAAACCCTATAAGTGTCATTTATGTGTGAAAAACATCAGTCAGTTTTCTAATCTTAAACACCATAAGAGAACTCACACTGTAGAAGAACTGAAGGAATGTTGCCTATGTAGGAAATCTTTCACCTGTATTTCTGTCCTCAGGCAAAAATACAGACTTCATGCTGGGCAGAAACCATAATATCATATGTATAGGAAAACCTCAATTTTTCTGGCCTTAGACAATAGGAGATTACTCAAATGGAGAAAATCCCTATGAATGTAAACAATTTGAGATTGTAATCAGTCGATATTCTTATTTTAAATATAACAACTCACACTATAAATATTTTGCATATTTATGAGACTTCAGTCATAGATTTAACATTTGAACATACCAGAGAACACACATTCTGAAGAAACAGTTTTTAATGTGTTCAGAAATTCCTGTCATCATCCATACCTCTTCAGATAATCTAATAACATTCATGCTGGTGAGAATCCATATACATGTTATATAGCAAAGCCCTTAATAGATAAATAATACACTAGTGAGAAAACACATCATGTAAATATAATCGAATTAGAGAGGTATCTTCTACCACTGTAATAAGGGAATCAGAAAAATCACGTGAGGAATTCTACACCTGTACTCAATGTGGGATTGTCTTAATTCCCAATCTATCTTTTAAATTTAGTGAGTAGACTCCAAAAGAGTGAAACAATAGGTCTGTAATCACTGTGTACTACCATTCAGTCAAAGCTAAGCCTTAATGTGCTAAAGGAAACTCAGTTTAAGAATAACCACAGGAAGTTTGTATGGCTCCAATTGTTGCGCTCCTCTTTACCATGTGGGAAGCCCTGGGTACGATTCCTGAGGCCTCCTGGTGGGAGCAGGCTTACCCACCTGGCACGATGTGCTGATGGCCCATGTGATGCAGTGAGCTGGCACAGCAAGATGATGCAACAAAGGGAGACAATCAAACACAGAAAAATACACAGCAACTGGATACAGTGAAAACAAGCAGCAAGGGTGGGGGAATAAATGAAATAAATCTTTAAAAAAAAGAATAACTGAAAAACATTGAATAAGAGGAGGAAGACTTCATTAGAAGGATGAAATTTGCTGAGGGATTTCAAGAAAATTCATTGTGGAGAATGTAATGAAAAATCATGGGAAATCATTTATTCAGAGTTTGGGAGGTTGTGAACATCACTAATTTTGTTTCTCTGATGGATACTGTTTCGAGGGTTGGGCAAATGATTGGGTGTCTGATGGATGATTTTGTGCATATCAACTGGAAATTTTATAGGTTTGGGGATAGGAAAATCTCCGAAGTCTGTGATTTTAGAGACTTTCCCACAGAAATGAATGTAGTTCTCTGGTTGCCTTTCCTAGGCCAGTGATTAAATATCTGAAAGGGAGGAACAGATGTGGTCACTCTATTCCTAATATTAGATAAAACAATACTTCATCTCTGTGACTAGAATCTTTATCAGTGGGTGTGGGAATCATGCACCCAGTAGTTCACTGTGCTGGACAGAGGTCCAGATCATTCCCACTTCCCACTGCTAATTTCCCAGTAGGAAGTATTCAGGAAAACTACACTTCAATAATCATCTTGTTAAGAAAATATCTAATAGATTCCAAAACCTTCCATACCCATAGGCAATGCCATTATGATGGTTGACATTTGGAAATCCTCTCCTTGACATTAATTATTAAAACATTAAGTTCCAGTGCATGCAAATATGGAAAATTTACAGCTAAGTTTTTTTTTTAAATCTATTTTAATGATACATATTAGTAAAGAATACAGTCCATCCAAAGTGTATTGTCAATGGTATTTGACTTAATTACATATTGTGTATTCATTACTTCAATTGTTATTAGAATATTTTCATTATTTCAATAATAATAAACAAAAAACAAAACAAACAAAAAGTCATTACCTCTTAATCTCTCTATGATTCCCTTGATGTACATACCTGCTCTTTTTAGCTATTCTTCCATATTTATTTATTTTAAAGAAGTTTAATTGAGATATGGACTCATAACTTACAATCTATCCTAAGTGTATAATCAATGGGTCTTAGTATAATCAAAATGCTGTGCCTTCATCACCAAAATAGTTTTAGAAAAATTTCATTACTCCATACAGAAAAAGACATGCAAATGGATGTGGCTCAAGTGATTGGGCTCCAGTCAACCATATAGGAGTTCCAAGGTTCAATTCCTGGGGCCTCCTGGTGAAAGGCAAGCTGGCCTGTGTGGTGAGCTGGCCTATGTAGCATGCTGGCCCACACAGGAGATCTGACCCATGCAGGAGTGCTGGACCACACAGAGAGCTGGCCCAGTAAGATGATGCAACAAAAGAGGCAAAAGAGGAGAGACAAATTCACAGCAGACCAGGAAGCTGTGGTGGCACAAGAGATTGAACACCTATCTCCCACTCTGGAAGGTCCCAGGATTGGTTCCTGCTGCTGCCTAAAGAGAAGACAAGCAGACACAGAAGAACACACAGAGAACAGACAGTAAGTGCAATACAATGAGGGAGGGTGAAATAAATAAAATAAATCCTTAAAAAAATTTTGTTGGAGAGATCTGAAAATAAAATTTAAAAAAAGAGAAAATCTCCACACCTCTTAGCAGTCACCTCATAATCCATCTATACTGTCACAACCCTACACTACTAATCTAATTTCATCTTTATAAATTTATTTATATTTGCATATGAAATAAGTGGAATCATACAATTTTGAATTTATTTTTGTATGTGGTGTGATAGAATGGTCTACCTATTTTGTGTTATAGTTTTTAAATTTTTAAAAACATACTTAGATCACAGAAATGTCACATGAAAAATGTAGGGGATTACCATATGCACCACTCACTACCACTCCTGCACATTCCCACATTAACAACATTGTTCACTAGTGTGGTACATTTGTTACAATTGATGAACACAGATTGGAGCATTGCTACTACATTGCTACTAAATGGATTTTAGTATATATTACAGTTTAAACTCCCACACAAATGCATAAGTTATGATAAGATATATAATGGCTTGTATCTGTCATTGCAATGATATTAAGGACAATACCAATGTCCCCAAAATACCCCCATATTACATCTATTTTTCCCTCTGCCATCATTCATTCCCCAATACTGAGGATTCTGGGTTGTTGATGCCCACTCCACCTATAATTAAGAAAGGGCTTAGGTTCCTTCAGGCAGATGGATGGGACTATCTTGCTTGCAGTTGTACACTCTCTCTGTTCCTTGGAATGATTATCATCTATCATCATTTCCTTGTTTGTTGTCCTGGGTGAGTCCAATAACTGGTGAGTAGGTGTTGAAATTCTTGAGATTCAGAACTGAACTGGCATATGGAAAGCCCAAAGATTTAAGTCTCTTGGACAAAACTATCAACTCTAAGACTAATTCTAGGTTCAAGGAGAAGGGGCAGAAGAATCACATGTAGGGAAATCACAACTCCAACTCTGTCACACTGGGTAGCATAAATTCCAAAGTAGGGCCCGTTGGCAGGGTACAAAACTCCAGGGCTGTCTGCCCTGCCCATAGTGTATGGATATCTCCAGAGCCTTCAGTAGCTCCACTATTTGACAACATATTTATTGTGGCAGTCAGTGGGATTGGACTGAGATTTGAATAAGTGTAACCTCTGGGATGACCTCCCAACACAATTTGAAGTCTGTTTGCCATATAAACTCATTTGTATTTACCATTTCCTACTATTTTTCAAGGTTTTTTTCAAGGTTATTTTTCAAGGTTTTTGTTTTCCCAGTTGCATTGCTAGTTGGTGCTTGATAGTAATCCCAAGGTGCCAGGGAATCTTTCCCCAGGAGTCATGTGCCATGCTGGTGGGAAGTATTGCATTTATATGCTGATTTTGGCTTAGAGAGAGGACACATTTGGGCAAAAAGGAGACACTCAGGAGGTAACTCTTAGGCAACATAGAATACTAGGCTAACTTTCAATTTCAAAAGAAAAAGTTCATAAGTACAGTCATCAATATCAAGTGCCCATCAATATTCCATCCTACTTCACTAGTCAATGCCCTTGTACTTAGGGGATTCTTGCTGTCCCATTAGCAAATGTGGCAGAACTCACTAAGATGGGAATTGGATATTATTTCAGTGATTGTGTGGATCTCCACCCACCATGACAATGCCCCATGGACATTGGAACTCATTCATTTGCCTTGTAATTATGCCCCAGGTCAGCTTCCTCTCATGCATCCCAAATCATTGACACTCTGCAACAGTGATTCTCCCTGCCAAGTTGTAGCAATTCTGCTATCCAAAAATTCATTAAAAATGAAGCCAACATAACCAAATAAAATTAATAAGCACATCAAATAGTAATGATAGTTCTAAAAATGGCAAAAATAGAATTTGAAATAATGAAGAAATAAAAAAATAAAATTAAATGTTTGGCATTATGACTTTCATCACTGTAACATCTATTGTCTTGTATGTGGTGACATTTCCTTCCATTTATTCCTCCAGTGTCTTTTTTTTTTTTCATTTTATCTTCAAAGAAGCTTTAGGTAACAGTAAAGTCATGTAGAGAATAATGGAGATTCCCATATACACAGTATCCTCCCCCTTTTCCACAGTCCTCTATTAATAACATTTTACATGTGGATGGTACATTTGTTACAATTGATTTACAAATATTGAGGCATTGCTACTAAACATGGTCAATGATTTACATTATGGTTTACATTTTGGAACATACAATTTTATAAATTTTGATGAAATTTAACATGGACTGAATCCATCATGGCAAGATCATGCAGAACAACTCCAATGCCCCCAAAATGCCCCATATTGCATCTGTTCTATTCCACCAAGCTTAATTCTTTGAAGTACAAGATTCATACTTACAACAATATTGAGGACTTATCATCCTGGACTGTCCTCCCATGTTAGGCACAGCCTAGGTTTTCAAGAGACTCCTGCCCCTGTATTTGAGAACAGAGCAGGACTCCCCAGGATGGGAGTCCAACACCTTACCATTCATTGTGTGGGTCTCCACCCACTGTTCATACTAAGACAGGATGAACACTCACATACTCCATAGAACCCTGCCCCAGGTGCCACCTGTCCCACATGTCTCCCACATTTAACACCCCAAACCATTAAACCTTCCCTGCCATATTACCTAAAAAGGTATTTCCTACATTGCAGTTTAAACCAAATAACTGCAAATCCCCACAGTTCATCTAATCCCTCCCCCCAGTTCCATTGGCAATGTAACCACCCCTCCCTAAAATGCTTACAAGCCAGCACTGCTCAACCCAACAACATCACTGTACCATTGTCATGTCCATCCACTGCACAACTACACTTTTCCGACTTATCATGGATTTTGCCCATATAGGCATTGGCTCACAACCCCATATTCCCTTTCTGTAAAATTATCTTCCATACTCTAGCTTTGTGAGTCTCCTCAACTTGCTTAATTCATGTCAGTAAGGTCATATAATATGTATCCATCAGTGCCTGGCTTGCTTCATAAGGTCTTCAAGGTTTATCCATGTTATCCCTTGTGTTAATACTGCATTCCTTCTTACAGCTGAGAAATATTATCATACATTGTATGCATATACCAGAGTTTGCTTATCCATTCATCTGTTGATGGATTTTTTAGTTCTTTCCAACCTTTGGAAATAGTGAATAATGCAGCTATGAACATTGGTTTGCATATATCTGTTCATGTCCCTGCATTCAATTTTTCTGGGTATATACCCATCAGTGGAATTTCTGGATCAGATGGCAGTTCAATAGTTAGCTTCCTGAGGAATTGCCAGACTGTCCTCCAGAATGGTCACATCATTCTGCATTTCCAGAAGCAGTGGATAAGAGTTCCTATTCTTCCACATCCTCTCCACTTGTAGTACTCAGTTTTTTAAAAGCTAGCAGTCTAATGGATGTAAGATATTTCATTGTAGTTTAGATTTACATTTCCCTAGTAGCTACTGATGTTGAGCATCTTTTCATGTGATTTTTACCATTTTTATTTCTTCTCTGGAGAAGTGTCTCTTCAAAACACACATTTTTAAAATTGGTTGCTTGTTTTTTTTTTATTTTTGAGGTGTAGGATTTCTTTATATATGATGATTATTACATCCCTGTCAGAAATATGGTTACCAAATATTTTCTCCCATTCTGTAGGCTGCTTTTTCACTTTCTTGATGAACTCCTTTGAGGTGTAAAAGTTTTAAATTATGAGGAGGTCCTATTAATCTATTTTTTCTTTTTTTGCTCATGTTTTGGGTGTAAACTTTATGAAATCATTCCCTAATACAAGGTCTTGTTGGTGCTTCCCTACATTAACTTCCAAGTTCTTCATTGTCTTGGCTCTTGTATTTAGATCTGTGATCCATCTTGTATTAATTTTTGTATAAGGTAAGAGATGGTGTAACTCTCTCATTCTTTTGTATATGGATACCCAGTTCTCCAAGCACCATTTGTTGAAGAGACCATTCTCTTCCAGTTGAGTGGAATTGGTGGCCTTGTCAAATATCAGATGACTGTATATGTGAGAATCTATATTAGAACTCTCAATGCAGTTCCATTGGTCAGTATGTCTATCATCGTGCTAATACAATGCAATTTTGACGACTGTAGATTTGTAGTATGTTTTAAAGTCAGGAAGTATGATTCCTCTGATTTTGCTTTTTTTTTTTTCCCAATATGTCTTTGGCTATTTGAGGCCCCTTGTCTTTCCAAATAAATTTTAGAGTTATCTTTTCCACTTCAGTAAAAAAAATTCTGTGGTAATTTTTAATGGGATTCAGTTAAATCTGTAAATCAGTTTGGATAGAATTCTATCATAATTATCATTAATGATGTTTTATCTTTCTGTCCCTAACAGGGAATATTATTCCATTTATTTAGGTATTTATTGATTTCCTTTGAAAGTGTTGTGTAGTTTTCTGTGTACAACTCATTTACATCTTTAGTTAAATTTATTCCAAGATATTTGATTCATTTAGTTGCTATTGTAAATGAGATTTTTTTTCTTGATTTACTCCTTAGATTCCTCATTATTGGTGTGAAGAAATGTGACTGATTTTTGCATATTAATCTTATAACCTGCCTCTTTACTGAACTCATTTATAAGCTCTAGAAACCTTAATGTAGCTTCCTTATGGCTTTTGAGGTATAGGATCTTGTCATCTGTAAATAGTGAAATTTTTCCTTTGTCCTTTTCAATTTGGATGCCATTTATATATTTTTTCTTTACTAGGTCCTTGGGCAAGTACTTCTAACACAGTGTTAAACAAGAGAGGAGACAGTGGGCATCCTTGTCTCATTCCAAATCCTAGAGGGAAAGTTTTTAGGATTTCACCATTGAATATGATGTTAGCTGTGCATTTTTCATATATACCCTTTATCAGGTTGAAGAAGTGCCCTTCTATTCCTATCTTTTGAAGTGTTTTTATCAGGAAAGTGTGCTATATTTTGTCAAATGCTTTTTCTGCATCTATAGAAATTATCATGTGATTTTTTTCCCAATCTGTTTATATGGTGTATTACATTGATTTTTTTAATGTTGAAACATACTTTCATAGGTAGGATGAAACCCACTTGGTCCTGGTGTATAATCCATTTGTTGTGTGTTGTTGAATACAATTGGCAAGTATTTTGTTGAGGAATTTAGCCCCTAAACTCATTAGAGAGATTGGTCTGTCATTTTCCTTTCTTGTGACATATTTGTTTGGCTTCAGTATTAGGGTGATGTTGGCATCATAGAATGAATTAAGGAATGTTCCCTCCACTTAAGAGTTAAAGCAGAATTGTTTTAGTGCTTTCTGGAATGTTAGGAAGAATTCACATGTGAAGCCATCTAGTCCTGGGCTCTTCTTATATGGGAGGTTTTTCCATGACTACTTCAATCTCATTGCTTGTGATTGTTCTGTTGAGTTCATGAATTTCTTCTTTCATCAATGTAGGCTGCTTGTGGGTTTCCAGGAATTTGTCCATTCCCTCTAAATTATCCATCTTGTTGGCATATAATTTTTCAAAGTGTCCTCTTATGATACTCTTTAATTCTGTGGCATCTGTGGTGATAGCTCCTTCCTCATTTCTTATTTTATGTATTTGCACCTTCACACTTTTTTTCTTTGTTAGTCTAGCTATGGGTTTTTTCAATTTTATTAATCTTCACAAAGAAGCAGCTTTTGGTTTTGTTTATTTTTTCTTGTGCTTTCTTATTTTCAATTTCATTTAGCTCTGCTGTAACCTTTGTTATTTCCTTCTTTATACTTCCTTTGGGGTTATTTTGTTGTACTTTTTCTAAAGCCTCCATGTGTGCAGGTAGGTCTTTCATCTTAACTCTTTCTTCTTCTTTCATATAGGCGTTTCTGGCTGAGAATTTCCCTCTAAGTACAGGTTTTGCTGAATCCCATAGGTTTTGATACATTGTGTTGTCATTTTCTTTTGTTTCAAAGTAGTTACTGATTTCTTTTGCAATTTCCTCCTTGACCTACTTGTCTAAGAATGTGTTGTTTAACTTCCATATCTTTGTGCCCAATCTGCTTCTCTGCCCCTTACCAATTTCCAGATTCATTCCATTGTGGTCAAAGAAAGTACTGTGTATGATTTCAATCTTTCTGAATTCATTGAGAGTTTTTCTTGGGCTTAGTTTGTTATCAATCCTGGAGAATGGTCAATATGGACTTGAGAGGAATGTATATCCTGATATTTGGGTGTAATGTTTTGTATATGTCTTTTAGGTCCATATCCTCTAATGTATTATTCAAGGTCTTTGCATCTCTATTGATTCTCTGTTGAGATGTTCTGTCTAATGAGAATAATGATCTTTTGACATCCCCCACTATAACTGTACAAGCATCTATTTCTTCACTTAGCCTTCTGAATGTTTGCCTCATGTACTTTTACAAGCTCTGGTCAGGTGCATAAATGTTTATGGCTGTTCTCTCTTCTTGATGGTTATCCCTTTTCTTAATATATAATGGTCTTCTTTCTCTCTTAACAATAGTTTTGCTTTTCAAAGTCTATTTTGTCTGATATTATTATGGCTATTCCTAACCATTTTTTATTATTGTTTGCATGTAAAATTCTTTTCCAAACATTCACAGCCCACTTTCATCCCTGGATCTAAGGTGAGTTTCTCATAGACAGTTTATAGATGGATCATATTTCCTTATCCATTTTGCCAATCTCTGTCTCTTGATTGGATAGTTTAATCCATTAACATTCAATGTTATTACTATAAAGGAATTCCTTCATTAGCCATATTATCTTTAGGTTTCTGTATGTCATAAATTGGTTTTATTTCTCTTTTTCTCTTTTTAGTTTTCCTTACAATCTTCTCCAACTCTATCTCTCCTGGTTTTTCCTTTCAACCTGAAGAACTCCCTTTAGTATTTCTTGATGTACATGTTTCTTATTGATAAGCACTCTTAATTTCTGTTTATTTGTGAATATTTTTTAACTCTCCCTCGTTTTTGAATGTCAGATTTTCTGGATAGAGAATTCTTGATGGGAAGTTTTTCTTTTACCACCTCAACTATGTCATATCACTGTCTTCTTGCCCCCATGATTTCAGATGATATATTACCCCTTAATCTGTATTAGTTAGCCAAAGTGTTGCTGAAGCAAAATACCAGAAATTGGTTGGTTTTTATAAAGGGTATTTATTTGGGGTATTAGCTAGTTACCAGGCCATAAAGCATGAGTTAATTTCCCCACCAGAGTCTATTGCCATGCGTTGGGGCATGAAGGCTGCTGATGTCTGTGAGGGTACAGGCTTCCTGAGTTTCTCTCTTCCCAGGGCTTGCCTCTCTCTGGGCTCAACAGTTCTATCTTCACAAGGCCAGCTGTAAGTTATCAGGCAACTGGCTCTGTCTCTCTCCCTGAGACTTGATTCACTCTCGGTTCAGCTGCTCTGCATTCTCCTGTGTGTACTTCTTGGGCTCCAGCTCAAATCTCCCAATTCTGTCCTTTGCCATGTCTTTTCTCTGTGAGTTCCTGCTCTACTGATGTGGCCCAATCAAAGTCCTAATCATAATTCAATCAATTAAATGTATTATCTCTGACAGACCAATTTACAAATAAAATTCAATAACAATTTTTGGCATTCATAAAGAATGCCAAACTGCTATATAATTTGAGTTCCACTTGTATGTGGTGGATCTCTTTTCTCTTGCTGCTTTCAGTATTCTTTGTCTTGAACATTGGACATTTTGACAAGTATATGTATTGAATTAGGCCAGTTAGGAATTAAACTGCTTAGGGTGTGCGGCATTTCCTGAATATATACATTCCATGTCCCTCAATAGAGTTGGGGAATTTTCAGATCATTTCCTCCAACACTCCCTCAGCCCCCTTCCCTTCTCTTTTCCTTCTGGGATATCTATAATGCATATGTTTGTGCATTTCATGTTGTCATTCTAGTCCCTAAGTCCCTCCTGGATTTTTTGTAACTTTTTATCTGTTCTACTATCTGTCTGATTTCAGATGTACTGTCTTCCACATCACTAACTCTTTCATCTGCCTGTTCAAATCTGCTGTTATGTGCTTCCAGTGAATTTTTGATTTCTTGCATTTTGCCATTCGTCACCATCATATCTGTTATCTTTTTATGTATGTCAATAATTTCTTTGGTATGAATCTCTTCCTTCACTTCATTAAGTTGTCTTATGATGTTTTTTGGACATCTCTGATTAGTTGTTCCATGTTATGCATCTCCTTCTGTTTTATATTTTGTTCATTAGACTGGGCCATGTATTCCTGTTTCTTAGTATGGCTTGTAATTCTTTTGCTGGTGTCTAGGCATCTGTCTTAAAGGATTTATTTAGTTGGTTGGCTTCTCTTTCTACTCTAGGGTTTTGTTTTGTTGTTTTATGTGTGTGTGTGTAGTAAGGTTTTCCTTTGACACTTAGTTCCTCTAATTCTTTTTCCTTGCTGTTACCTGTGTTCCCTTGGGCGGGGGGAAGAATTAGAAGTAGAGAAAAGGAGATTAGTAGAGAAAAAATAATAGTTATAATTATAAAAAGGTAGAAGAGGAGCCATATAAGCCCTAGGACAATAAATAATTAACACATGTTAAGAATCATAAGTACAGAAGAATAAGAATAAAAAAGGTGGAATAGAAAAAAATGAAATGAGAAATAAAATAGAGAAAAATATATGGAATGATTTAAAAGGCCAGAATGATGAAAAGAGAGGAAAAGAAAAAAGAAAAAATGAAAAACAAATAAAGAGAAGAGTTGGACAAAAGAAGAAGACAGAAAAATGAAGGAAAGAAAAGAAATAATGTAGGTAGAAAAATCAGTTAAAGGGAAAAAAGGAAACAAAGAAAGAGGAAGCACAACAACAACAAAAAAACATCAGCAACGAAAAAGAACAACCAAGGAAAAACAGCCTTCCCTCTTATGCCCCTAAGTCACTTCACAGTCTGCTAGTATTCATCCATCAATCACCCTGCAGCCTGCACTGTGAAGATAATGTATGGAGTTCTAGTGAGTAAAACAAGGAAAAAGGAAAAAAAGAAACCTTTAAAAAAATCCAAGAAAACCTAAAATAAAAAGAATGTATACATGTTTCCTATCATAAGATATCACCTGGTTGCCTGATAATCTGGTGGATCACTTATCCACTTCACTAAGGAGACCAGGGAATCAAACCAGGGGCCTCATATATGCGAGGTGGGAATTCCTCCACTGAGTTAAATTGTCTCATTAAGTTGATTAGGCTTCAAAAAACTCTCTGCCCAATTTACCCCAGGTGTTTTAGACTACAATTTGCTAGAGGCCTGCTGATTAGGCACCTGTCCCACCCCTTCTATATTCTAATTCCTCTCTTTCCCCAGATGGCTGGGCAGGACAACTTGCCTGAGCACATACCCCTCCCCTCTCCTCATTGGGTCAGGGTCCCTTCTGAGATACAAAAGGGGCTCAGCTGACTAAACTCACTGCAAAGAAACCACTGCCTGCCCTCTTTCAGGCCCATCTTCCTCCCAGGGAATGACCCCTCCCAGTCAGTTGGCAGCAGTGAGCCAAGGGTTCCACCAATGCTCTTTGCCCTGAGGGTGGCCTGTGTGTGTCATTTCCAGCCACAGGTGCAAGCAACTCATGGTTTTCCTTTGGCTTCTTTATCTTTCCAGTCACCT
>JAQZBX010059616.1:0-17486 GCA_029593785.1 Cabassous unicinctus
AAAGAACAGGATGAGGAAAGAGGAAAGAAAAACAAGAGACAACAAATAAACAGAGACAAACCAAACAACCACACAAGCAAGCAGTCAAACAAATCTAAGGAAGAACAGTGTTCCTTCTTGGGCCCTTGTGGAACCTCTCTGCCTGATTGTATTTAGCAATCAATTGCCCTGCAAGCTTCTATCTGCAGGTTTTGAGGCAGATTTTAGCTATTAAACTAAATTAAAAAGAAAAATTCATTTTTTTATTTTTTAAAGTGACTGTATTCTATATATATTTTTTTTTTTTGTGAAATAAGGGACCCAAAATATGTCCTCTTCTAGATCACCACCTTCAATGAGGGTACCCTAACTAGGCTCATGGGCACTAATCAAGCACTTCCCACTTCCTGACCTACCCAGGGGAGCTGAAACTCTGATGCTTATCAGTGCAGAATGATAAAATTGACTGACTCCGCCCCCTCTGGAACCAAGCCTGACTATCACTAGGCTGTTGGGTAAATATGCTTCCTCAGTAAATTCGCCTCTCCCCTCAGCCTGGTGCTGCTCAAGCCAGCTTATCTTCTTCCCAAAGCTATGAGGGGGTCCAGACAGCCAAATTGACAGAAAGGAAACCCCTCTCCACCTTCTGACAGAACCCTCCCAGTCTCAGAGAATGCTCCCTCTCACTGTGTTGCCAGTGGGGGTTGGGGTTTATCCCTGGGCAGCTAGGTAAGTCAACTTCTTCAGCAGATTATGCCACTCCCCTCAGCCTGGTCCTGCTTCAAGCCAGCTATTTTGTTCCCCAAAGCTGCAAAGGGTTACAGGCAGCAAAATCCACAGAAAGGAAGGCCCTCTCGACCCTCCACCAGAATCCTCCCAGCCTCAGAGAACATTCCCTCTCACCGGGTTGCCGACGGAAGTCGCAGATCAAACCAGCCTTTTTCTCTGAGGGTGGATCTCAGCTCTCTGTGTTACCCTCCAAGGGCAGGGTTGAAACTCACGAAACTCTACCGAGCAATCCACACCATCGAGCTGCCTCCAGATAGATGTCCCAAGCTTCTTGCTCCATGCACCCACAGCACAGACCCTTGTCCCCAATCAGCTGTCCTCAGAGAGCTAGTCAGTGAGTGCCCTCTAAAACTGACACCATCTTGTCTTGCCCCTTCAATATATGTTTTTATATGTAACCAACATCTTCATCTACATAGAAGATCAGTGACCAAGAAGTGCTAAGAGCATCAGAAGAATTTAAATAAAACATACTATTATTTCACTGACATATCCAAACAGGATGTGGTGACAGAGAATAATCTTTTTGGTACATTATAGCATAGAATATTGGTATTCCTGGATTTATTCTTAATAGAATATTTAATATATATTTATTTTCATATAACAAATATACATATATATGACTTAAAGATAAAAATACTTTGGTTCTGGTTTGAGGCCCATTCATTGCTCAGTGCTTTGATAATAAATAATTGATTTTATAACTTTCTATTTATTTTAGATGAATATAATTTGAATATGGTACTTCAATTTTATGCATCTATCACATATAATCAAAAATTTAATATAATACAAATATGTCAATGCATCTCAGAAATGAGCACTATGCAATGATGATATTTTCAAAAAGTTGAATAGGACATGCCTGAAAATTTCGGCCATTATTAGTTATTATTTGGTTTGACAAATGGAGTTAATTTTCCAAGTTCACACTCTCAGTAGGTGCTAAATCAGACATATTACTACAGCATTATAGATGCTCTTAATTGTCCACAATTGTTTCTTGTCTCAGTCATGTCAGTGAAGTGAAGGTTAGAGTTGTAATGTTGCTGAAATTTTCCCTGTGTGTGTTAGTCAAATGTATTATATAATGGGTTCCTCTAGTAGACTACGTATTGATACATTTTTCAAAATTTGTTTCATAATTTTATTTCCTTTCTCTGTGCTTCTTCCTACCTTCCTAGTTCCTGTTCTGTCCCTAAGACTTTTCAATAAATATTTATGTATATAGTCCATGGATTGTTGTAAAAGAGATAGAGAGAAATATAGTGAGATAAAAGTTGGGATAGATAGACAATGAAGAATTTTTTGAACAGAAATGTATTTTTTGTTATGTCCAATATTATATTAATACATAATTATATTGTTAATTGATACCTTTATAAGTAATTTTATTAACACAGCCACTGAAACTAAGTTAGATATTATAAGATTTATTTTTGTATGTATTTTCATGAAACAATGTAAGTTGCCTGAATGTATACAGAAATCAGAATTTAGTTTAATTATATATTTTTAATTGAGAATTTTCTGAGTAAAATGAGGATAGTTTTTCTCTAACCCCACGATTATGAGGATATTTATTCTATTTATTAGAAAAATCTTTCACTTAGATCTGTGAGAGCCTTTCTGGGAAAATAAAGATATGTTTTTCTTCTCATCCTAGTAATTTTAAGATGATTTTCACATTCTCTTCTTGACATATGAACATCTGAGTTTGACAAAACTTTAGTATGTTTCATGTTATGCCTATATATCATTGGTATATATATACATATATATAACATAGCCTTGCCCAATATCTAGCACATATTTAACGCCTTTAAACCCTGGAAAAAAACAGGGGCCAATGAATTAATAATGACTTAAACAACTTGGTCTACTATACACTGAAGGAAAAATAAAAGTTATAGTGCTGAAAACTTGCTGTTATTTTTGATACCGAATTTAATTGTTTTCAGTTCATATATAGGTGCCTTTTAACTTTATTTTTTTTTTATCTTCACACATCATTGAATAAGAAACGGCATAGGAAGGAATTTCAGAAATCAATTACTATTTGTGGTAAATTTCATTATTTATTTCTTTCAGCAGTAGCTCTTAAAAACAATCTCATTATGATCATTGGGTAATGTTTATTTTATATTTATTTAGAGTCTACATAAGCAATTCTAATTATTAATGAAATGACCATGCTTTCTTTTTTATTATTTTTTCTTTTTCTATTTCTTTTTTTTTTAAAGATACTAGATTACATAAATATTACACAAAAAATATAGGGATTCCCATACGCTCCACCTCCCACAACTCCCACAACCTCCCATATAAACATCTTTCATTAATGTGGCACATTAATTGCAATTGAAAATGTGCTTTCTTTTTGACAAAAATGTTTCTCGAAATTCTTTCATAATTTGTAACAAACTTTTCACAATGATGCAAGGTGTTGGTGATGGGGTGATGTATGGGACTCCTGTATGATGATATGCATGTTTATTTGTAATTTCACAACTTTTACTATACATTTATTGTTTATGTATGTTCATGTATGAATGATATACTTCAATAATTTTTTTAAATCCCACTGAAGTACTTTGCAGGAAAAATGAGCATATGAATACTGAATCACCTTGGATTATCAAGTTAAAATTTGAGCATCAACAATGGTAAGAAAGCTGCACCTACCAAAATGGGCAATTTATTGATATGAATTTCAAGAAAGAAAACTGAAAAAAAGATATTTCACTGCTTTTATTTTTTACAATCACCTACCTCCAGAATACTTTCTGCAGCACTGTTCAAATCTATTCCAGAAGGACTAATGGAAACATCATTGCCAGGAAAGAGCACAAAAGAGTTTGTTATGAAGGGCTTTCGCATAAGACAAGTTGAAATGTGAGTATAATTTATGCTGTCATCATCTGGAAACATTGTTTAATTACACAATATTCAGGTCTGTTTCTTACTTAAATTTTATACAATCTTGTGATGTGAATGTGTTGGCCCACACTTTATAATTACAATTTGCATTTTTGTGTATTGTAGCACATGTTGACCTAGTACTCAGATGTGTGTTTCCAGTATGATATTTTTGAATTTAAAAATCCCAGTATTCATTTGTGTTTACACTACATTTTAAGACAATGTAATATGACAACAAGATATAAAAATTGATAAGAAATTAACTGAAAATAAATAGTTATATTTGCAGGTTTTTTGTTTATTTTTAAGACATAATCAGCTAACAAGTGTATGATAACTTTTCTTCCTTTAAATTACACAAAGAAATTCAGCCACATGGACACAAGATAAATGTTATTGCTGATCATGTCAATGCCTTAGATTGCATTATTCCCTTCCAAGAAATAAAGATGAGGATATAATTGAGTGGTCTTTATTTTCACAAGATAATGACTTGAGGACCTATAAATATAAACTGAAATGTCAGGGTTGCCATCCTATTTGGTTACATACAGGATTCAGATGAAAAATGTGACTGGTCACTATTTTTATATTGAGGGGCTTCAAAGGTGAGTTTGACCTACAAATCTTCCTATTTTTATTATTTCTAGCAATTTATCTCTTTACTCTGATAGGAAATTTAGGGCTAGTTGTATTGGTCATTGGGGATTCCCGGCTCCACAATCCCATGTATTATTTTCTGAGTACGTTGTCATTCTTGGATACCTGCTATTCTTCTGTTGTCACCCCAAAAATGTTAGTTGATTTCCTGGCAGAGAATAAAACCATTTCATTTCTTGGTTGTGAAACACAGATGCTTCTCTTTGTTAATTTTGCAACCACAGAATGCTTTCTCTTGTCTGCAATGGCTTATGATCGCTATGTAGTTATATACAACCCACTTCTGTGTTCAGTTAACATGTCAGCCCAGGTCTATGTGCCACTCATCATTGTATCCTATATTGGTGGCATTTTGCATGCTACTATCCACACTGTGGCCACTTTTAGCCTATCATTCTGTGCATCCAAAGAAATTAAACCTGTGTTTTGTGACATCCCTCCACTTCTTGCTATTTCTTGTTCTGACATATCAACCAGCTTCTACTCTTCTGTGTTGGGTGTTTTGTTGAGATAATGACGATTCTGATTGTTTTGATCTCCTATGTTTTCATTCTGTTGGTCATTCTGAGGATGCGTTCTGCTGAAGGGAGGAGAAAAGCCTTTTCCACCTGTGGTTCTCACCTAACTGGAGTGTCAATTTACCATGGAACAATCCTCTTCATGTATATGAAGCCAAGTTCCAACCATGCTTTCGGCCATGATAAGATAGTGTCTATATTTTACACTATTGTGATTCCCATGCTGAATCCCATAATTTACAGTTTGAGGAACAAAGATGTTAAAAAGGCAATGAAAAAATTGTTTGAGAGAAATTGGCTCATAAATTAAATACAATATTAGTACTGAGTAAAACTTGAGAGAATGTTAGCTATCAATCCATATTTCCACAGTCAGAAACTAAACTGGCCAAAATTGTCTTATTTTTAGTTAATAGTGTTAGCATATCTTGAAATATTTCTAAATAAAGCATTAATCTGCCCTCTAATGTAGCATTTTTCCTATATAAATTGCATCATCTGTCTGCTAGTAATTATGTTCAAACTGTTCCTTATTAAAATTCATTGATTAAATTATAAAGGTATCATTAGTCTGTGTAATTTGCTTTTTGTTTACTATAATTACCCAGATATCTTCAGAGTTGACAGCTTGACATAACCTTACATGGCTTATGATAAATCCTCAGACTCATTTTGATGTGAAGTCCCCTTCTGGGCTCCCTTTGAAGGACTCCCTAATGTTACCTCATTTGTTTTATGTGCCCTTAAACTCTCAGATCCATCTAGGCCTCTGGACATGTCTTTTGTACTTTGTATCAACACAGTAAATATTCATCCTATTATTTCCTTCCCACTATCCAATTACAGAAATTTATTAGATCCATTCTAAATCTCCAAAAGTTATATTGAAATAGTATGGTAATATTTATTGAATATATAATTAAGGCTCGGGGAAAAAAAATATAGTTTAAAGAATAACTGATATCAGGCTATAATGTACAAATGGACCAAGATATGAAAGGCTACCATTATGAGTTCCTTTAAGGCAGATTCTTTCTTATTTCCTACCTCTGATTTGTCTTCTATCTTTAGGAAATGAAATTGCATTTGTCATCATTCCTCAACATTTATGCCCAATGAGCAAAGCCCTGAGAAATGAGCTCATGTGACCTGAACTCACAACTTCTTCTCCCTTATTTATTCTGCTTTCTTTATTTTTACTTTCAGATTTGTTGATTAGAAGTGACATTAGGAGTAGAAATTTACCTTAAAAAAATTCAGTGCTTTCCCAGCTAGGATTCTTATAATGTGAGTCCACCATATCAATCCCATGAAAACAAAGAAATTGAAGAGCTAAATCTTAAGTGTGAATTTGAGATCCTTTCAAATAATTTCAGGAACTCAGTTTCTAATCAGATATGCAAAGAGAGCTTATCTCCATTGGAACAAACCCATTTGATAGTAGTGTGATTGAAATCTACCAAAAAAATCCCTCTTAAAAAAATAAATGAAACACTGATAATATTGTAGATATCATGTTGTGTTATAAAGAAATTGAGTATTTGAAACCACAGCACTTTAATATTTATTTTCATGATTATGACCTTTTGAGGTGATTTTTTTGGAATAAAGGAATAAGCTACATGAAAAGTGTTTCTAAATATCTATCGCATGCAAAAATTAAAATGTTTTCCCCATTCCAGGATAATTTTATGGCTTTCTACAATTCAAATTAAAATTTCAATTTATTAAAACAAAGTTTTAGTCATGGTTGTATCTTGGTTTATCAGTGTAATTGCTCTTGAAATATTCAAAATAATTTCTTTTTTTGAGAAAGAAATATCAGTCCTAGGACCTATGATGAACTCACATTTGCCTATAAAATCAGTACAAAATTGAACAATAAATCATTCCAAAAATTGGGCAAGTTTATATCAAGTTAATCTACATGAAAATTGCACTATCCCATTTTTTCTTCTAGTAAAATAGCAGCCAAATGTTGAGAATAAACAATCACCCATGATTTTCTCTTCACCACGTAAATATGGAAAAAAGGAAAACATAATCTCAAGTTGATAACTTTTCAATTTTTTAATCTATGCTCAATTATCTTTCCCTCAAGAAAGAATTATGTGGGCCATTGCTCATACTGGACCAATCTTTTTTTACCATTTAACACAATAATCAGCAAATATTTTTTGATATGGAAGTTTGATTTCTATCTAGATCTACTACTACACTGACATGGTAACTTACATAAAGGCAGGAATTTGTGTGTCCACACAATTGTATCCTCAGAGCATGACATATTTCCTGTTACTCCTAGTTTACTTAGAAAAAAATTTTTTAATCAGTGGTGCACAAGATATGAGTCAAAAATTTATAATTCTATGGAGCTTATTACTTATAGGACAATATATAAATGTTCTATATATTATAGCTCTTTGTATCTTCATTACAACTCTAAAATATGAATCTATTCATACTTGTCATCAAAGATCACAATGGAAAAAGTAGAGGCATATAAACTTTAAGGAATATGCTCAAGAACATGTCACTTAAGTGGTACCAGCATTCAAAACTAAGTTTCCTCATTACAGAATCCCTACTTTTAAGCATTTCAGTATATATAATGCAAGAACAAAGCAAACTTTTCACTTTGCTCACTGATTATCAAGCTTCTGGACCATACCTTATGAAGTAATAAATGTCTTTATTAACTCAATAGTAGAAATAAGAGAGAAAGGAGTGTTTTGTTTTATTTTTTAAAAGATACTTTGATTACATAAATGTTAAACAAAAATTGTAGGGATTTCATATGCCTTACCTCCCACTCCTCCCACAACCTCCCACATAAACATCCTTCATTAGTGTCGCACATCACCTGCAATAGATATACAGAGAAAGGAATGCTTTTAAGAAGTGGGGAAGAATTGCTTTCCACTAGATTTGGAAATTCATTCAGTTTGTTGATACATACAGAATTGCAGGGTATTTCCCTGGGTGAACAATAAGATGAAGACATAAAGAACAGAAGTGAAAGTATAAGAAGGTGGAGGAAGAGGAGGAAAAGGATGAAGAGGAGAAGACATTTAAAGAGAAGAAGGAGAAAAGGAGAAATAAATGGAAGTAGAGGGTGAAAAAGAAGAATATTAGAAGGTAAAGTGGGTGAAATAAATGATAACTATAATGATTCTGAGATTTCATTATATTTTCATGGTCCAGAACTAGAATCTCAGAAAGATATTACAATGGCAAGTGTGGACTTGTCCAGAAGGAGATATTTGAAGCCACTGCATTGATTCAATTTTAAAAAGAATATAGAATGTCCACTTCTACTCAGGATGAAGAAATCTGCAAAATAATAATAATAATAATAATAAAACATTGCAACAACTTAACATTTTTTAAAAAGCCAGATAATCTTTTAAAAAAATCAAAGTTTTTCATGAGCCCACCAGAAAACTGAGTTTACAAACATCCAAGTAATCTGAATTCCAAGGAAGGACAATAACCTCAGAAGAGATGGTAAAATTGAACTCTTTCACCTTTTTCAAAAGATGGGAGAAAAAGGTGGCCATAATATAAGCAAGTAGGAAGAAATCAGCTAAATTTTAAAGACTAGTTAAAGCTAAGTGTGAGCTTCAGTGTCAGTTGGGAAAAGCAGAAAAAAACTAGAACAAGAGGTTTGCTTTCACTCTCAATGTCTTCTTTGCAAGAGTCTACCAAATGTTCATAGGAATGATTGGGGATAAGCTGGGAGACCTCCTGACAAGGTTACTGTGCAACCCACAAAATTACAAACATCTTCCTCTGTTACCAAAGCAGGGACATTTATTAATTTTCCAACTATAGCTTTAACTTTAATTTAGACTGCTCTAATGATAGATAAGATAGATTGAGATACTTAATTATTGACTTGCTCCTGGTTTCTGACTGAATCCAGTCTATAGCAGATCTCTGCTTTCTTATTTCCTCCCCCTAAGTTTAAGCATAAATCCTCTCACAGGTTCTTTCTCATAACCTCTTATTTGAAAATTGCACATTTATCTATGGCTTGTGTTCTTCCTTGCCGTATTGAGTAATAAAGCCAAGTGTTTTTTGTTTTTTTTTTTTGAAAACATCTTATTTTATGACAATCTACTTTATTTTTTTTCTCTCTTTTTTTATTTTTCATATATATTTTAAAAGATGCTTAGATTACATACATGTTACACAAAAATTACAGGGATTCCCGTGATCTCCTCCTCCCGTACCTCCCATAACATCTCACATAAACCTCTTTCATTAGTGTGGCACATCGCCTGCAAAGGATATACACATCCTGGGGCATTGCCACTAAGCATAGACTACAGTTCACATCATAGGCCACACTCTCTCCCACACACTTCTGCATGGTATATAATGCTCTAAAATGTCCTATATCTATCATCACGTCATTCAGGACAACCCCCAAGTCCTGAAAAAGTCCCTGTATTACAACTGCCATTCTCCTCCCTGCCCCAAAAGTGTCTAGTGGCCACTGGCTTCACCTCACTGTTATAATTTCTTCCATTGCTTGAATCCCAAAATGTCTACAACAGAATAACATTGAGGCCACTCTAGTCCGTAGCTCTTCCCCCAATCCTGAGGGGACTGGAATGATGATGTCCACTCCATCTCCCAGGGAGAGTAGGCTTATATCCCATGGATATGGTGGATGGGATTATCCTGCCTTCAGCTGCAGGCTCTCTCCATTCCCTGGGATTGCTGTTGTCAATCATCGTCGTCTCCTCACCAGGTGACTTGGGTGAGTCCATTGAGCTGTAGAGTAGGAGTTGCAGCTCCACTGAGATTCCAGGCACAGCAGGCACATACGCAGGCCAGAGACTCCAGTCTCTGGAAGTACACATATAAACTCCAGCAAGACATATAGGTTTGAATAGAATGGACTGATGGACCTAGTGCAGGGAGGACTTATTTGAATCCAACTCTGTCACTCTCAGGAGCACAGATTCCAAAGTAGAGCCCACTGATAAGGCATCAATCTCTGGGGCTATTCCCCCGTATATAGAATCTGGGTGTCTCCAGAGCCCTCAGGAGTCCCTCTGTGTGGGGTGATATCCACTTTGGTATTCTATGCGATCCTACTGAGGGGTGCGTAAGCGTTACCTCTGGGATGACCTCCTGGCTCTCTTTGAAGTCTCTTAGCCACATGAACTCATTTGTCTTCACATTTTCCCCCTTTTATTCAAGGTTTTTTTGTTGTTGTTTTTTTGTTTTTTTCCAGTTGTGTTTCCAGTTGGCACTTGGTATTAGTCCCTCGTTGCCAGGGAAGCTCATTCCTGGGAGTCATGTCCTACATTGGGGGAAGGTAATGCATTCATATGCTGAGTTTGGCTTAGAGAGAGGCCACATTTGAGCAACAAGAAGGCTCTCAGGGGGCAACCCTTAGGCACCCCATAACAGTAGGCCAAGTTTCAATTACAAGAGCCTAGACTCATAAGGCTAGTCATCAATAACAAGAACCCAACTGTGGGCAATCCTCTTTTGCCAGACACTGCTCCTGCACTCAGGGGCCTGTTGCTTCTCCCTTGGAGAATGTGGCAGAGCTCTCCTGGCTGGGAATTCACTATTCCCTCATTTATTGAGTGTTTGTCTATCCACCATGGCCATGCACCATCCCTCAATCATTTGAACAATTTTATATAATTTTCATGTATATTCAGATGAACTTACTCCCAAGAATCCCCCACCCCAGACACCCCCCACCAATGATCCTCTGCAGCCCTCATTGTAACCCTTCTATGACCTAAACCTTCCTTGAAGATGAAGCCCATATAATAACCAAACACAATTAATAGGAAAATGAAATAATAGTGATAATCTTAATGGCAAGAGATAAAATACAAGGAAATTCAGAAAAAAAGAACTAAAAGTAAAATATAATTAATGGATTGGGAAATTCAAAAAAAGAAAATGGGAAAAAACAAAAGTAAAAAAAAATTTTTTTTAAATATTATTATTGCTTTTTCTCCTTTTATCACTGCATTATCAGATGTCCAGTGTGTACCGTGACATCTTCCCTCTCTCATTACCCAGTGTCTCCCAAATTTACATTTAGTTTTCAAAGAAGTTTTAGGTCACAGCAAAGTCACACACAGAATACTATAGATTCCCATATACCCAAACTCCCTTCCCTTTCCCTACCACATATTAAAACCTTTTGTGTGTGTGTGTGGATGGTAGCATTGTTATAACTGTTATACAGATAGTGAAACATAGTTACTAAACATTGTCAATGGTTTACAGTATAGTTTACATTTTAGATGGTACATTTTGATATTTTTTTGAAGATATTTACCATGTCCTGTGTCCATTACTGTAAGGTAATGAGGACTATTTACCATGACACTAAATACCTCATTTGATCTTTTCTGTTCCTTCCTCCCCACCCCCTGGGGCATATGACACTCCCCTGTCTTGGCTCACGGGATGACAAGATTCATATTTACATGCCCTGGGTATTCTAACCTACCCTTCCTAATCTACCCACCTGTTAACCCTGCACCACCAAACCCAGTAAAATCTACACCCACCTGTCCTATCCTTCAATATGTAACTATACCCTATGAATTTACCATAGATTATGTCCATATGGGTGATGTCTCGCAACCTACCCTTCTCTCTTTCTCTCTTGTTAACCTATCTTTCAGACAGTGGTTCTCAGAGACTGTTTACTTTTCTCAATTCAAATCAGTGAGGTCATAAACAGTTCTTCCTTGAATGCCTGGCTTGCTTCACTCAACATAAGGTCTTCAAGATTCATCCATGTTATTCCATGTGTTAGCACTTTATTCCTTCTAAAAGCTCAGTAGTATTCCATTGTATGTATGTACCACCTTTTGCTTATCCATTCATCCGTTGATGGGCACAGGGGCTGACTCCAACTTTTGGCAATTGTGAACAATGCTGCTATGAACTTTGGATTGGATATATCTGTTTGGGTCTTTGCTTTCAATTCTTCTGGTTATAGACTCAGTAGTGGAATTGTTGGATCATATGGAAGATCTATTGTTAGTTTTCTAAGGAATCACCAAACTGTCCTCCACAGTGGCTGCACCATTCCACAATCCCACCAGCAGTGGATGAGGTTTCCTATTCCTCCACATCCTCTCCAACACTTATATTTTGCTGCTTTTTAAATAGCTGCCATTCTGATGGGTGTAAGATGGTATCTCATGGTGGTTTTGATTTGCATTTCCCTAATAGCTAGCAATGTCTAGTATTTTTTCATGAGCTTTTCTTTTTTTTTAATTGTGGATAAAAATCAAATTTTTCACAATACCTACCAATATTTGTAAAATGATACATAAATACATATGCATATATGTACATTTGCTTACATAAATGTTATTTTATATATATATATATATATAAATATATATATATATATTTTAAAGGTGTTTAGATTACCTAAATATTACTCAGAAATTACAGGGATTCCCATGTTCCCCACCTCCCACACCTCCCACAACATCCCACACCAACATCCTTCATCAGTGTGGCACAACACCCGCAATGGCTATACACATCCTGGGGTCTTGCCATCAAGCATAGACCACAGTTCACATCATAGACCACACTGTCTCCCACACAGTTCTGCATGGTATATGCTGATGCAAAATGGCTTACATCCGTCACTGCAACACCACTCATGACAACCCCCAAGTCCAAAAAAGCCCCTGTGTTTCAATTGCCCCTCCCCTCCCTGCCCCGAAAATGCCCAGTGGCCACTGGCTCCACCTCACTGTTAAAATTTCTTCCACTGCTTGAATCACAATATGTCTACAACAGATCACCACCAAGTCCAATCTAGTCCATAGTTCCCCAATCCTGAGGGGACTGGGATGGTGATGTCCACTCCATCTCCAAGTGAGAGAGGGCTTATATCCCATGGATACAGTGGATGCAATTATCCTGCCTGCAGCTGCAGGCCATCTCCATTCCCTGGGATGGCCATTGCCCATCGTCGTCTCCTTGCCAGGTGACTTGGATGAGTCCATCGAGGTGTAGGGTAGGAGTTGCAGCTCCACCGAGATTCCAGGCACAGCTGGGCACATAGCCAGGCCAGAGGCTCCAATCTCTGTAAGTACACCTAAAAACTCCAGCATCACATATAGGTTTGAATAGAAGGGACTGATGGACCATGTGCAGGGAAGACTTATTTGAGTCCAACTCTGTCACTCTCAGGAGCACAGATTCCAAAGTAGCGCCCACTGATAAGCGATCAATCTCTGGGGCTATCCCCCCTTATATAGGACCTGGTTGTCTCCAGAGCCCTCAGGGGCTCCTCTGTGTGGGGTGATATCCACTTTGGTGTTCTATGAGATCCTACTGAGGTGCGCATAAGCATTACCTCTGGCATGACCTCCTGACTCTCTTTGAAGTCTCTTAGCCATGTGAACTCATTTCTTTTTACCCTTTCCCCTTTTTATTCAAGGTCTTATGCCAATCGTGTTGCCAGTTGGCACTTGGTATTAATCCTTCGTTGCAAGGGAGGCTCATAAACGGGAGTCATGTCCCACGTTGGGGGGAAGATAATGCATTCACATGCTAAGTTTTGCTTAGAGAGAGGCCAATTTGAGCAAAAAGGAGGCTCTCATGTGGCAAACCTTAGGTACCCCATAAAGGTAGGCTAAGTTTCAATTACAAGGGCAAATACTCATAAGGCTAGTCCTCAATAACAAGAACCCATCAGAGGGCCATCCTCTTTTGCCAGACACTGCCTCTGCACTCAGGGGACTCTTGCTGCTCCCTTGGGGAATGTGGCAGAGCTCTCCCAGCTGGGAATTCAGATTCCCTCATTTATTGAGTAATTGTTTACCCACCATGACCATGCCCCATCCCTTGATCATTTGAACAATTTTATATATCTTTCATGTATATTCAGATGAACTTTCTCCCATGAATCACGAATACCAGACACCCCCCACCAATGATCCTCTGCAGCTCCCATTGTAACCCTTATGTGATCTAAACCTTCCTTGAACATGAAGCCCATATAATAATGAAATACAATTAATAGGAAAAAGAAATAATAATGATAAGCACAAATGCAAGAGATAAGTACAAGGAAACTTAGAAGAAAGAAAAGAAACTAAACTAAAAATAAAATATAATTAACAGATTGGGACATTCAAAAAAGTAGGAAAAAAAATCCTTTTTAAAAAAAAATATTCTTTTTCCCTTTTATCACTGAATTATTGGATGTCCAGTGTTCTGTGACACCTTCTCCCTCTCATTCCCCAATATCTCCCAAATTTTGATTTAATTTTCAAAGAGGTTTTAGGTCACAGCAAAGTCACACACGGAATACTAGAGACTCCCGCTTACCCAACCTTCCTACCCATTCCCCACCCCAAATTAAAACCTTTTTTTTTTAATGGATGTTAGCATGGTTATAACTGTTATACAGATAGTAAAATATAGCAACTAAATATTGTAAATGGTTTACTGTATAGTTTACAATTTAGTCTGTACAGTCTAGTAGTTTTTGATGATATTTACCATGTCCTGTATCCATTACTGTAAGGTAATGAAAAACATTTCCCATGACCACTAAATACCCCATTTGATCTTAACTGTTCCTTCCTCCCCATCCCCCTTGGGCATATGACACTCCACTCTCTTGACACATGGAATGACAAGATTAATAGTTACATGCCCTGAGTATTCCAACCTGCCCTTCATAATCTACCCCACTGTCAACCCTGCACCACCAAACCCAGTAATATCACTACCCACCTGTCCTATCCTTCAATATGCAACTATACTCTATCCATTTACCATAGATTATGTCCATATGGGTGATGGCTCACAGCTTACTCTTCTCTTTCTCTCCCTTGTTAACCTATCTTTCAGACAATAGTTCTCAGAGACTGTTCACTTTCCTCAATTCAAATCAGCAAGGTCATATACTGTTCATCCTTCAATGCATGGCTTGCTTCACTCAACATAAGGTCTTCAAGATTCATCCACATTATTCCGTGTGTTAGCACTTTATTCCTTCTTAGAGCTGAGTAATATTCCATTGTATGTATGCACCACATTTTGGTTATCCATTCATCTGTTGATGGGCACCAGGGCTGATTCCAACTTTTGGCAATTGTGAACAATGCCGCGATGAACATTAGTGAGCATATATCTGTTCATATCTTTGCTTTCAATTCTTCTGGGTATATACCCAGTAGTGGAATTGCTGGATCATATGGAAGATCTATTGTTAGTTTTCTGAGGTATTGCCAAACTGTCCTCCACAGTGGCTGGATCATTCCACAATCCCACCAGCAGTGGATGAGGTTTCCTAATCCTCCACATCCTCTCCAACACTTATAGTCTGCTGTTTTTTTAATAGCTGCGATTCTGTTGGGTGAAAGATGGTATCTCATTGTGGTTTTAATTTGCATTTCCCTAATAGATAGTGATGTTGAGCATTTTTTCATGTGCTTTTTAGCCACTTGTATTTCTTCCTTGGAGAATTGTCTTTTCAGGTCACTTGCCCATTTTTTAAATGGGTTGTTTTTCTTTTTATTCTCAAGGTGTAGGATTTCTTTATATATGCAGGATATTAGGCTCCTATCAGATATATGGTTGCCAAATATTTTCTCCCATTGTGTAGGCTGCCTTTTTATTTTCTTAATAACATCCTTTGAGGTGCAGAAGTTTTAAATTTTGATGACATCCCATTTATCTATTTTTTCTCTTGCTGCTCGTGCTTCAGCTATGAAGTTCATGAAACCGTTTCCTATGAAAAGGTCCTGTAGATGCTTCCCTACATTATCTTCCAAGGTCTTTATGGTTTTGGCTCTTATATTTAGGTCTTTGATCCATCTGGAGTTGGTTTTTGTACAAGGTGTGAGATGGTATTCTTCTCTCATTCTTTTGGATATGGATATCCAATTCTCCAATCACCACTTGTTAAAGAGGCCATTCTCTCCCAAGTGAGTGGGCTTCGTGACCTTGTCAAATATCAGATTACTGTATATGCGAGGATCTATATCAGAACTCTCAATTCCGTTCCATTGGTCAGTAGGTCTATCCTTGTGCCAATACCATGCAGTTTTGATCACTGTAGCTTTGTAGTATATTTTAAAGTCAGGTAATGTGATACCTCCAACTTCTTTTTTCTTTTTCAATATGTCTTTGGCATTCGGGGCCTCTTACCTCTCCAAATATATTTTGTGGTTAGTTTTTCCAGTTCCTTAAAAAATACAATGTTGATTTTTATTGGGATTGCATTAAATCTGTAGATTAGTTTTGGTAGGATAGACATCCTGATGATGTTTAGCCTTCCGATCCATGAACAGGGAATATTTTTCCTTTTATTTAACTCTTCTTTGATTTCCTTTAACAGTGTTGTGTAGTTTTCTGTATATAAGTCCTTTACATATGTAGTTAAATTTACTCCTAGGTATTTGATTCTTTTAGTTATTATTGTAAATGGTATCTTTTTCTTGATTTACTCCTCAGATTGCTTGTTATTGGTGTACAGAAATGCTACTGATTTTTGAGCATTGATCTTGTAGCCTGCAACCTTGCTGAACCCCTTCATAAGTTCTAGAAGCTGTGTTGTAGATTTCTCAGGGCTTTCTATGTATAGGATCATGTCATCTGCAAATCATGAAATTTTCACTTCTTCCTTTCCAATCTGGATGCCTTTTATGTCCTTTTCTTGCCTACATGCTAACGCAAGTACTTTTAAGACAATGTTAAATAGGAGTGGTGATAGAGGGCATCCTTGTCTTGTTCCCAATCTCAGAGGGAAGGCTTTTAGAGTTTCACCATTGAAAATGATGTTAGGTTTCAGTTTTTCATATATACCCTCTATTAAATTCAGAATGTTTCCTTCTATTCCCATTTTTCAGTGTTTTTATCAGGAAAGAGTGATGTATTTTATAGAATGCATTTTCTGCATCTATAGAGATGATCATCTGAGTTTTTTCTTTCAATCTGTTTATGTGTTGTATCACATTGATTGATTTTCTTATATTGAAACATCCTTGCATACCCGGGATGAAACCCACTTGGTCATGGTGTATAATCCTGTTGATTTGTTGTTGAATGCGATTAGCAAGTATTT
This sequence comes from Cabassous unicinctus, assembly GCA_029593785.1. Taxonomy (NCBI): domain Eukaryota; kingdom Metazoa; phylum Chordata; class Mammalia; order Cingulata; family Chlamyphoridae; genus Cabassous; species Cabassous unicinctus. Next base: position 16,972 of record JAQZBX010059616.1, read on the forward strand.
TGTTGAGGATTTTAACATCTGGGTTCATTAGAGAAATTGGTCTGTAATTTTCCTTTCTTGTGGTATCTTTGTTTGGTTTTGGTATTAGGGTAATATTAGCATTGTAGAATGAGTTAGGCAATATTCCTTCTACTTCTATTTTTTGGAAGAATTTAAGCAGAATTGGTGTTAGCTCTTTCTGGAATGTTTGGTAGAATTTAGCTGTGAACCCATCTGGTCCTGGGCTCTTCTTAGTTGGGAGGTTTTTGATGACTGAGGCTATCTCTTTACTTGTAATTGGGCTGTTGAGTTCATCAATTACTTCTTTCATCAATGTAGGTTGTTTGTGAGTTTCTAGAAACTTGTCCATTTCCTCAAATTATCGTTCTTGTTGGCATATAATTTTTCAAAGTATTCTCTTATGATACTCTTTATTTCTGTGGAGTCAGTAGTGATATCCCCTTGCTCATTCCTTATTTTGTGTATTTGCATCTGTTCTCTCTTTCGCTTTCTTAATCTGGCTAAGGGTTTGTCAA
>JAQZBX010059617.1:0-17482 GCA_029593785.1 Cabassous unicinctus
TGGAGAGTGGTTGCCTCAGCATATTTATAATTCAGCATATGCTGAATTTGGCTTTGGGAACTCAAAGTAGTTTTGTAAAATTTGTGTCTGTGTGTGTATTTTCTCACACACAGATATTATAAATATACAATTATGTACATTCATATTTTAATCAATTATATTGATACATATTAATAAATCATACAATCCATCCAAAGTAAACAAAGAATAGGTTTTGGTATAATCACATAGTTACACTTTCTTCACTTCAATCATTGCTACAGCATTTTAATTATTCCAGTAATAATATTAATAACAAAAAATAAAAAAGCAAACAAAAAATTCTACACCTTAATAATCACCTCTCAGTCTCTCTATGCTTTGTCTGCCACACATAGCTGCTATTTCATTTCCATCTCTCTAACTTATATTTGATTGAACAGATCTTGCTATATGTTGGATACATTTTCATATAGATTTCTTTTTATTTTAAGTGTTTCCTATTAACAGTTCAAATATAAACATAGAGGGCCCACTCTGATTTTAAAGGAGAGACATAATCTGGACAGTTCAGTGAAATTTGATTAACACTGCTTATTGTACAGTTAGTGAATATTAAGATTCAGATTTGAATCATTATGGTTCCCTATAAGTAGACTAATGTGAAAAAAGGTTTCATTTGCTATAAATGACTAAGTGTATTCTCATTAATGATAAATCTATTTCTCAGAACATATGCTATAGTAGAATCCCTTAATTTTGGAAAGAATGATGCATCCAGAATTGGATTACCATGCTGCTTTAAAAAGAGAGCAGTACATTTTAATAAAGTAAGAGGAAAACAGGTCCAAAATAGAGGATGGTTGGGATGTAGAGAAAGAGTAGTGTACCAGGTGGCTATAACACAGAGAGGGGTAGTGCTTCCCAATGGGATGTCACATTAAGCAGCAAAACCCTTGCTGGATAGTCCCTCTTAATAACATGGCTCTCACTATAAAGAGTGCAAACCATAGCACTAATTCTACTCAAATCCCCTAGATAGGAACTGCTGACAAAGGCAGGAGATGATTTATTAGGGAATCTGAATTTATGCAATTCAAAATTCAACTCTCATTCTAATGTAAAAATTCTGCTGGTCTGTAGCATCTGTGTTTTCTATTCAATCCTGGAAAAAGTTGTGTGTCATGAAATAAACTAAGGATTTCAGCTGATGAAGCAATCATTTAATCAAACAGAGTTAGGAAGAAAAGGTGATGACATACCTGCAAACATAATCAGGATCTCTGTCTAACAATGCCTTGGCTACTGTTGCCTGGCTTCATCATGTTTCCCTTTGAGTTACCACCCATTAGCCCTGCCCTTGGCATAACCACAACTAGTAGGGCCTGTACCTCCATATAGTTTGGATAAGAGACACCGCTAGCTTCTCTGAATGACCTCTGACACTCTGACACTTTTTCTCCAAATGGTCACTGCCTCTTCTCCATAAGGTCCCTTGCCCTTTTATACTTCATAATTTAATAGCAAATCTTGTATCTCCAGATCATTTGGATGATAAGGAACTGTCTTTCCCACTTCTGCTTTTCATTCTGTATAGTTTGTATCCTCAAATTCCAAGTAAACATAGGGAAGCACTACTCCTCCCCTCTGGGTCATAATAAAGGCAAGAGCCTGGGACCCACAAGTGATTCTTTACCCCCTGCCTCCTCCATGAACCCTCACAGGAGCCTAGATTAGGTAAGCCCTCATTCCCCCTAGTCTTGTCCAAAACCACACCCAACTCAGATTTTATTAATGCCATTCCAGAAAAGCATATTATATGCTCTTCTCATCATATGGTGTTTGTGTTTAAGGGGAGGGAGAATGCAAATATCTAGCATTTACATATTAAAATATATAGGTTTTGAGTTTACATTCAGATTTGCTTTTGGAGAACCGGGGACAGAAGCTTATGATAAGGCCAACATGTGATAAAATGTTCTAAGAATAAGAAAAATATCATTTATTTTTTGAGTGGATATTTGAGCCAGGAGCTGTGTCCAGCACTTAATCTTTAACAGGGAACCATGGCTCAGAGAGTTGCCTAAGTGATCTTTATAAAATTGCACAAGGAGAATATCTTTTAAAACCTTTCACTTTCCTTGGATCTAAGATGAGTCTCTTGCAGACAGCATATAGGAGGCTCATATTTTCTTATCCATTCTGCCAGTCTGTGTCTTTTGCTTTGGGAGTTTAATAAATTAATATTCAATGTTATTACTCTAAAGGCAGTTCTCATTTTACCCATTTTGACCTTTGAGTTTTATCAGTCATATTTTATTTTCACCACTATTTTGACAACTTCAGTTACTTTTACTGATAAAATTTTCATTTCTAGACTCTCTTCCAAGCCTCTCTCTTCTGTCTTTTATTTTCAGACTGCAGCACAACCTTTATTATATCCTGCAAAGCCCATCTATTGGTTACAAACTCTCTCAGTTTCTGTTTATCTGTGAATAGTCTAAACTCTGTCATTTTTGAAAGGCAATCTTGCTGGATATAAGATTCTTGGCTAGAAGTTTTTCTCTTCCAGTATCTTAAATATATGATTCCACTGTCATCTTGTCTCCATGGTTTCTGATGAGAAATCAGCACTTAATCTGATTGAGTAACCCTTATATGTTATTCATTGCTTTTCTGTTGCTGCTCTCAGAATTCTCTCTTTGTCTTTAGCATTTGACATTCTGTTGAGTATGTGTCTCTAAATTGGCTTATTTGTATTTATTCAAATGGGAGTACATTGTGATTCTTGGACATGGATAACTATGTCCTTCAATAAAATTGGGAAATTTTCTACCATTATTTCTTCAAATATTCCTTCTGTCCCTTTTCCCTTCTCTTCTTCTGGGACACCCATGACATGTATACTTACAAGTTTCTTGCTGTTGCTTAGTTCCCTGAGACCTTGTTCATTTTTTTCCATTCTTTTCTTCATCTGTTCTTTTGTATGTTCACTTTCAGAGACCATTTCCTCAAACTCACCAATCTTTTCTTCTGCCTCCTCTAATCGGCTATTATATGGTACTGTTGTATTTTAAAATTTCATTTATTGCACCTTTCATTCCCATAAGATCTACTTTTCTATGTATGCTTTCAAATTCTTTGTGCTCATCCAATGTCTTCTTAATATCCTTAATCTCTTTAACCATCTCATTGAATTTATTTTACCTTATTTTTACATTTAATAATTGAAAATACAAACAATTAAAAACTTAAAAGAACACACAGTTGAATAAAAACATAAATTTCTCAATTAAATGAGTTGGATGCATATAATTTTTTTTGGAATCATACAATATGTTATACAATATATTTGGTTCATAGTAATGCAATTATACAGTACTTGTCCTTTGGTGTATGGCTTGCTTTTCTCAGCACATTGTCCTCCAGGTTTATCCATGTTGTCATATGCTTTATATCTTCATTTCTTCTTACAGTTTCATAATATTCCATGATGTGAATAGACCAGTTTGTTTATCCATTCTTCTGTTGATGGACACCTGGATTGATTCCATCTTTAAGCAATCATGAATAATGTCACTATAAACATAAGTGTGCAGATATCTGTTCATGTCAATGCTCTCAGTTCTTCTGAATATATAACCATTAGTGGTATTACAGGGTCATGTGGCAAATCTATATTCAACTTTTTTAAGAACTGCCAAACACTCCTTTACAGTGGTTTTACCATTCTGCATTTCCACCAACTGTGAATAAGTGTACCTATCTCTCCACATCCTTTCTAACACTTGTAGTTCTCTGTCTTTTTAATAGTGGCCATTCTGATAGTTGTGAAATGATATCTCATTGTAGTGTTGATTTGCATTTCCCTGTTCATTAGTGATGTTTAGAATTTATTCATGTGTTTTTTGCCATTCGTGTTTCTTCTTTGGACAAATGTCTATTCAAGTCTTTTGTCCATTTTTAAATTAGGTTGTTTGTTTTTTTATTGTTGAGTTGCAACATCTCTTTATATAACCTGGGTATTAAATGCTTATCAGATATGTGATTTCCAAATCTTTTCTCCCATTGAGTTGGCTGCCTTTTCACCCTTTTGACAAAGTCCTGTGAGGTGCAAAAGTGTTTAATTTTGAGGAAGACCCATTTATCTATATTTTCTTTTGATGCACATGCTTTGAGTGTAATGTCCAAGAAACCACCACCTACTACAAAGTCTTGAAAATGTTTTCTTACATTTTCTTCTGGTAGTTTTATGGTCCTGGCTTTTATACTTAGGTCTTTAATCCACTTTGAGTTGATTCTTGTTTAGGGAGTGAGATTGTGGTGATTTTTCATTCTTTTGTTTATAGATATCCAGTTGTTCCAGCATCATTTGTTGAAGAGACTCTTTTGTCCTGTTAACATTAACTTGATAAGTTTGTCAAAAACCAGTTGACTGTATAGGTGAGGGTTTATTTCTGGATTCTCACTTCTATTCCACTGATCAATGTGTCTGTGCTTATGCAGTACCATGCTGTTTTGAGTACTGTAGCTTTGTAATATGTTTCAAGGTCAGGCAGTGAATTTCCTCCCATGTTATTCGTCTTTTTCAGAATGCTTGTGGTGTACTTTCCCTTCCAAATGAATTTGGTAATTGCCTTTTCTAATTCTGTAAAGTAAGCATTGGTATTATGATTGGTATTGCATTAAATCTATAAATCAGTTTGGGTAAGACTGCCATCTACATGCAATGTCTTTCCATTTGTTTAGGTCTTATTAAAATTTCTTTCAGCATTCTTTTGTAGTTTTCTGCATATACGTCCTGTACTTCTTTGGTTAAATTTATTTCCTAGGTATTTGAGACATTGTGTTCCTATTGAAAAAGGAAATTTCCCCTTCATTTCCTCTTCATATTATTCAGTACTTGTGTACAAAAACATTACTGATTTTTGTTTGTTGATCTTGTATCCTGCAATTTTGCTGAATGCATTTATTAGCTCAAGTAGCTTTGTCATGGATACATCAGGATTTTCTAAGTACAGGATCATGTCATCAGCAAACTGTGAGAGTTTCCCTTTTCCTTTTCCTATTTGGATACCTTTAATTTTCTTTTCTTGTGTAATTGCCCTAGCTAGAACTTCTAGTACAATATTGAACAATGGTGACAGTGGGCATCCTTGTCTTTTTCCCAATCCTAGAAGGAAAGTTTTCAAACTCTTCTCCATTGAGTAGGATGTTGGCTGTGGGTTTTTCATATGTGCCTTTTATCATACTGAGGAATTTTCCTTCTATTCCTATCTTTTGAAGTGTTTTTATCAAAAAAACACTTCATGATTGAGATTATCATGTGTTTTTTTTCCTTCAGTGGTGTATTACATTAATTCATTTTGTTATGTTGAACCAGCTTTGCATACAAGAAATAAATCCCACATGGTCATGATGTATAAGCCTTTTGATACGCTTTTGGATTCAATTTGCAAGTGTTTTGTTGAGAACTTTTACATTTTTCTTCATTAGAGAGATTGGTCTGTAATTTTCTTTTTTTGTAGTGTTATTTTCTGGCTTTGTTATTAGGGTGATGTTGGCTTCATAAAATGTGTTAGATAATTTTCCCTTCTCTTCAATTTTTTGGAAGAGATTAAACAGGATTGGTAATCTTTTTGAAATGCTTGGTAGAATTCACCAGTGAAGCCATCTGGTCCTGGAATTTTCTTTGCTGGGAGAATTTTTATGACAGACTCAATATCCTGAAATGTGATTGGTTTATTAAGTTCTTGTATTTCTTGTAACATCAGTGTAGGTTGTTTGTGCATTTCTTGGAATTTATCCATTTCATCTAGGCTGTCTAATTTGTTGGCATACAGTTTCTCATAATATCCTCTTATGATTCTTTTTACTTCTGTTGAGTCAGTTGTAACTTCCCCCTTTCATTTCTGATTGTACTTATTTGCATCTTCTCTTTTTCTTTCTTTGTTAGTCTAACTAGAGGTTTGTCAATTTTGAGCTTCTCAAAGAACCAGCTTTTGATTTTGTTGATTTTCTCTATTGCTTTTTTGTTCTCAATTTCATTTATTTCTGCTCTAATCTTTATTATTTCTTTTCTTCTGCTTCCTTTGGGATTAGTTTGCTGTTCTTTTTCTAGTTTCTCTAGTTGTTAAATCTTTGAATTTAGCTCTTACTTCTTTTTTAATATTGGCATTTAGGGCTATAAATTTCCCTCTCAATACTGCCTTCACTGTATCCCATACTTTTTAGTAAGTTGTGCTCTCATTTTCATTTGTCTCAATATATTTACTGATTTCACTTGCAATTTCTTCTTTGATGCACCGATTATTTAGGAGTGTGTTGTTCAACCTCCACACATTTGCAAATTTACATTTTTCCTGTCTATTATTGACTTCCAGTTTTATTCCATTTTGATCTGAGAAGTAGCTTTGTATAATTTCAATCTTTAATATTTATTGAGAACTGCATTGTGTACTAACATGTGGTCTGTCCTGGAGAAAGACCCATGGGCACTTGAGAAGAATGTATAACCCACTGAGTTTGGATGCAACATTTTGCATGTCTGTTAGGTCTAGCTCATTTATCATATAGTTCAAGTTCTCTGTTTCCTTTTTGATCTTCTGTCTAGTTGTTCTATCTAATGATGTGAGTAGCATGTTAAAGTCTCCAATGATTATTGTAGAGATGTCTATTTCTCCCTTCAGTTTCCCCAGAGTTTTTCTCATGTATTTTGGGTCACCCTGATTAGGTGCATAGATATTTATGACTGTTATACCTTCCTGGTGGAGTGTCCCTTTTATTAATATATAATGTCCTTCTGTATCTCTTATTACTTTTTTGCATTTAAAGTCTATTTTGTCTGATATTAGTGTAGCTGCCCCTGCTTTTTTCTGGTTATTATTCACATGGAATATCTTTTTCTAAACTTTCACTTTCAGCTGGTTTGTATCTCTCGGTCTAAGGTGAACTTTTTGCAAACAGCATATGGATGGCTCATGTTTTTTTATCCATTGTATCAGCCTTTATCTTTTGATTGGGGAGTTTAATCCATTCACATTCAATGATATTACTGTAAATGCACTATTTCCTTCATCCATTTTATTCTTTGGTTTTCATATGTCATATCTTATTTTTGTCATATCTTATTTTAAAATTTAAAAGAATTTTAAATTCTGTTTTTATTCTTTTGGTTATCCTTTCTGCTAATCCTTCTTCTAAACTCCCTTCCAAGCATGTCTTTCCTGTCTTTTTCTTAAAAGTTCTAAGGCTTCCTTTAATATTTCCTGCGAAAATGGATTTTTTTAAAAACTCTCTTAGTTTATGATTGTTTGTGAATATTTTATACTCACCTTCATATTTGAAGGACAATTGGCTGGATAAAGAATTCTTGGCTTGTAGTTTTTATCTTTCAGTATCCTAATTGTATCATAACACTGTCTTCTTGCCTCATGGTTTCTGAAAAGAAAACTGTGATAAGTCTTACTGGATGTCCCTTGTACATGATGGCTTGCTTCTTCCTTGCTGCTCTGAGAATTTTCTCTTTATATTTGATATTCTGAGTGTTATGTGTCTTGGAGTAGGTGTATTTGGATTTATTCTGATTAGGGTATGGTGTGCTTCTTGGCCATGTAAGTTCATTTCTTTCATCAGAGTTGGGAAATTCTCAGCTATTATTTCCACACATACTCTTTCTGCTCCTATTCCCATCTCTTCTCCTGGAACTCCCATGACATGTATGTTGTTGCATTTTGTCTTGTCATTCAACTCTCTGAGCCCCTGCTTATTTTTTTTCCATTCTTTTCTCTGTTCTTTTCTCATTTCAGTTTAATCTGTTCTGTATTTGGTATCACATATTTTTTCTTCTATCATTTTGAGTCAGCTGTTGTATGCCTCAAATGCATTCTTGATCTCACCTATTTTGTCTTTCATTCCTATGAGCTCTCAATTTTCTGTTCAGGATTTCAAATTCTTTGTGCTGCCTCAAGGTCTTCTTGATGTCATTTATCTCTTTAACCATATTGTTTTTCAATGCATTAATTTGATTTTGGAAATTTGTGCTCATCTTGCTGATTAGTTCTCTCAAATTCTGTACCTCTTCTGGGGCTTTGATTTATTCCTTTTCTTGGACCATGTCTTCTATTTTCTTAGTAGTCTCATAATTTTTTGCTGATATCTAGGTATCTGATTAAGATGTAGTTTACTCAGATGCACAGTTTCTTTCTCTTTTTTACAGATTTAGTGACAGAAGGCTATGTGTTTCCACTACTCTATGGTTCTTAGCTCAACCTGGATTGTAAGGATTGTCCTCCTGTTGCTCAAAACTGGGCACTGGAACCAGTAATTCATTGTAGAGTTGCTTCTTAGGGCCTTGGGGAGGGAGGGTTTAGAGGCCAGAAAAAGCCTCTCCTACATAATTTTAATTTTCTTCCATGCCCTTCCTTGGTCTGCCAGCAGATGGCACTCTTTAGCAGCTGTCAGTTCAGTGCATGCTCAGAATGTATTTTTTGCAACATAGATCAGATCAATGTGATAGAGCTTCCTGTCTGAAAGCTATGAGCCTTGTAATTCAAACTTTCTCTGAGACAGTTCTCAAGCCTTCCTGCCATCACCCTTCCTTTCCCAGGTCAGAAATATTTCCACTCCCCACTGAGTCCTCAACAATGAGTCCCTGTGAGTAGAGGATGAGATTGGCAGGGTTGTATATCTTTAGCCCCTTGTGGGTTTCCAAGGTAAACAATGGCCTGGCCCCACCCTGCATGGAAGGGCTCCTGGGACACAGGAGACCAAATTTCTGAGTCAAAAAATGAATCAACTGTAGGCTGTGTTCCTCTCTCTCCCCTTTCCTGTGGCATCCTCAACAATTAGTCCCAGCTAGAAGAAAGAGAGGTTGTGAAGGTTGGATTTCTCCAGTCCTTTGCAGGCTCCCAGGGCAAATCACTGTGTTGTCCCACCTGACATGGAAAGGCTCATAGGACAGAGCAGACCAAATTTATGGGTCAGAAGCCGAGCCAGCCTTTGGCTTTATCCCTCTCTCTCCCTTTTCCTCCGATTGTAGATCCCTGAAGCATCCTTTGTCTGTAGTCACAGTCCCAGAGGCCCAAGAATTCTAAAGTGTCTTTAGTGTGGGGGATGGTGCCAGCAGCAGCAGCCACTGGTTTCAACTCACAGTTCTGTCATTGCAATTTCCCTCCTTTGTCCCTCTCTCTTCTGGGGGATGTCCAGCCTTTGCCAGGTGTCCCAAACCTTATAGTTTCAGCCTGTCCTCTATCTATTTTTCTGGAGGTGAAGAGAGTTCCATTTCTTTCTAGTCCACCAACTTCCTGGAAGTCTTCTCATTGAATCTCTTAAGGAGATTTGTTTGAACATCTATGGTTAGATGCCTCAATTCCTTTTTGTCCTCTGGAGGCTTATCTTGTTCCTTTAACTGGGCCATATCCAGCTGTTTCTTAGTGTGGATTGTAATTTTTTGTTGGTGTCTTGGCACTTGGCTTACTTGGTGTATTTATTCTGGGTACAGTTTCTCTCTTTAGTTTAGGGCTTTCTTGCCCTTTCTCCCTTGCTGTTTGTGTAGTAGGAACCAAGTAGTTGGTGCTGTAAGGTTTAGAGACTCAAGATGCCCTCATTGCTCCAGGGACAAAAGAAACTCCTCCCAACTTTCTCTTTTCCAGGGGTAGTGACAGAGCCACAGCTGTGTGTAATAATCCAAGTCATGCAGACCTAGACTGTAGTTGCCCAGAGATACTGATGAAGCTTCATGAACCTTTCTCCCTTTCCTGATGTGATGATGGAGCTGCAAGTGTTGGCAGCAACCTATGTCATGTGGGTCTAAAATGACCACAGTTGCTCCTGTAGACTTTCAACAATTTAGTCTGTGCCAGCTGAATGTACCTGCAGTTACCCTGAAAGGCTGGTGCAAGGCCTGCTCATCTTCTTCCCTTTTAGAGGTGGGGCTGAAGCCTTAGCTAGGGCTACAGGCCAATCTGGGTGAAAGAACTCAGCCCATACCTTCACTGAGATTTTCCATCAGCCCGGCTTTCCCTCATGCTGGGGTTGGAGTCAAAATGGTGACTACCAGGCTCTTTCTGAATTGAACAGGTTCATACCTTAGCTGTTCTTAGGGTTATACTTTAGCCAGCTGAATTGACTAACCAGTAGCTGAAGTTGGTGACCAACTCTCTCTTCCTCTCCTGTGTTTAGGGAATGGAGCTTCCAATTCGAGCCACAGAATTCCTCCTGAGGCAGCTTGTGCTACCAGTGTAGGATGAGCACTGGCCTCCATGGGGTATACTGTATGTTCCCAGAGAGGCTGGCACAGGTCCCCCAAGCTTCCTCCCTGTGAGAGGTGTGCTAGGGCTTATGCTAGAGCTGTAACCCAAACAGGATGGAAAGAAGCCAGTCCCTATGACCACTGTGATTTTCAGCCCATCCCACTTCCCCTTGTGCCAGAGACAGAGTTAAAATGACAGATCCCAACCTCTTTCTGACTTGGACATGTTCAAAGTTTAGCTGTTCTTAGGATTATACTTTAGCCTACCAAATTTACTAATCAGTAGCTGAAGTTGGTGTCCAACCATCTCTTCCTCCCCAATTTTTGGGAAGTGGAGCTTCCAGTTCTGGCCATGGAATAGCTCCTGAGGTGGATTGTGCCACCAGTGGAGGGTGGGTACCAGTCTCTGGGGTGTGGAGTTCTCTACATACAAATCTTCTCTGCATATGGGCAGTCTCCTCCTTCCATTTCTTCAAAGATGTTGCAGGATGTGCTTCTAGCCTCCTGGAGCCACTAAACAGGTGCTTTAGATGGCTCTGGGTGATTACTATTAATAACTGCACTGTAGCACAAGCTGACTCTAGGAACTCCTTACTCTGCTGCCACCTTGCTGGTTGTCCTACTGTATGTTTTTATATGTCTCTTAGCCCAGCTGGAGCTGGAGCTGAAGCTTTGGGGCTGTGTACATCTTACCCCTGCGACAGCTACAGGAAGTACTGAGTCTCAGATGATGCAGGCCCTGAGATGGGCAGAAGCTGGCAGTGCATAACATCACTGGGCCAAGTGACAGTACACATGAGTCTTCAGTTTTGCTTGATCTTGAGTACAATTCAGGCAGATTATGCACAGAGAAAGCTGTAGCTGAAAAGAAATCCGTAGCTGCCTGGTTTAGTCTGACTAGGAGCTGATGTCCTGGAACGCCACAGTTGTCAACTCAGAGGGCACATAGGACTAGAGTCCTTCCTCTTACTTCTATTAACTGGGGTTCTGCCCTACCCATTTTGCTACTGTAACCTTCAGACCATTCAAAGAATATTTGATGGTGTCTGTCCCCTGCCAGGCCTTCTCACCTGGAGGACTACACTCAGTTTCAAGGCAACCTAAAACTGACCTAGCTGTTCCTTCTCAATCCAGTAAATTCCACACCTTGTCAAAGGCCCCTTAAGTTCTACCTCCAGCTCTGAACTGCATCCCTGCTCTCCTTCCAGCAACAGTCCCACCCATATACCATTCCCAATATTAACTCCATAACCACAAATCAATTCCCACAGATGGAGAATAAGGGAAAAACTGTTTAATCATTGTGTACTGTTTCAAATAGAGAAGAACCATGACAGTCTTAGATTTAAAAAATGTTTTTTGCATATTAATGATTGCATGAAGTGGTTTGCTAATTTGAAAGCTTTTAAATAATTCAGAATAGGACAAAATGAGAAATGGTCTCCACTGCAGAGACTGCAAGGTGCCTAGGTGTGCAGGGCACAATCCCAGTGGAACAGTCCACAGGGACACTATGTAGGCCCTCACGATGGTATCTCAGGTTCCTTCCCAGGTAGGATTCAAAATGTGCTGGGATGGCCTAGGCTCCTGGGAGCACTCTGGACATGTACCCACCCACCTCCACCAGTGATGTCCTCTCCTGGTGTTTGAGGCCCCATTGTGCCATGCTGTCTGTAGCCTACACCTCTTCCTGAGGTTACTGTAGCTTCTTCTTTGTGACAAGCATCATCTCCTGGATAAGCAGGTCTCAACAGCGTTTTTGGCACTTTTGGAATTTGGGAAAATGCCCTGCATGGAAAAAGCCCATGGCTGCTACCTGCATGCATGACAGTTCACATTTGAGTAAAAACCTGGCCCTTCACTACAGTCATGGCAGAGTGCTTTGAAGTTGTTCATTGCCCAAGCCCAGGCCAGTTCTTGGCTCAGGTATGGTGGCACATGCGGAACTGGACTTACCCATCCCCAAGTCACCTATTCCAAGGTAGATGGTCATAGCTTCAGCCTCCCAACATGGTCATACTATGTAGTTGGTCTAGGAAAAGGGGCAAATAATTCAGACAGATATTGATTCTGGGATTTTATGGTGTCCTGTCTAGTCTGTGAAGATGGAAGCCAAAGTCCAAAGGCTACATGGGGAATGACATTCATTTGCCTTTCAAATTGCTTCAGAGCCTGATAGGACTAAGGTGAAAATTGTATTATTCTGGATGACTCTATTGAAAGTCTGAGGATTGTAATGACTGAATCAGTGGCCTGGGTAAAGGAAGGATGTCCTTGTTGGGGTGTAGTGTCCAGTTACTGACAGTTTTCAGGCAATTTAGACAGTCTATTCTTGTGTTAGGCATGAGGTATTAAACTTTCTGTGTCTAATTCTTTTAGGCACTGCTTGGTTTTGGAGATAACACTCAGTGAGTTTAGATCTCATCCCAGAGCACAGAGCTAGTTCATGCTGGAACTAGAACAAGAACCCAGGGCCTCAGTAAGTATGTCAGGTAGGAAAATGAGTAAAGAAATACTTAGGTTGGGGAGGGAAAAGGAGAATCCCATGATTTATTTAGAATTGCATTTTTTTTTCCTATTTTTGTCCACCCTAGAACACCTGAATCAAAGAGACAACAAATTTGCTATGGTTTCATATCTAAATGTCAAATAAGTTGAGTTAGTATCAGTTTTTCAATAGAGTTTCTTACAGGATGTCGACCTTGTTTTATATAATTATGTGCCTCCTATTTTTAGTTATTGCCCTTTATTTACCTTCTCTTTTTTCTTTTCAATTCCTCCAATTGATAACTGTTTTATTCTTAATGTGTACTTTTGTGTGAATCAGTCTTGTAGTATGTGATTTATTCTTTTGTGTGCATATATTTTTGAGTCATGTAAAAAGTGTGGGATCTGAAGTCCTTTGACTACTGTCCCAGTGACAGTCCACCTTATGACTGCCATTATGGGCCTGGGGTTACATATGTGCCCATGTACCCACTTCCAACCATATTTCCTCCATTTCCTGAATCTCCCCAGCCTCCTATTTCCTGGCAGCTGTGCAGGGGCATCTGGGCTGAGACCAACTGGCCAGGAGAAGCAGAGGAGGTGATGCTACTATTCTTCCAGGTGCCACTGTATGGAGCTAGGTTAAGCTGTAGGAAGCCACCAGGAGCAGAAACAATATCCTGGCTACAATTCTAACTATTGGAATTCTTCCATCCATATTAGGGCTTTTTACATAAATACATATCCTGTAAGACCAGAATTGCAAGGACAGAGTTTGAATTCTTATATAAATAGAGTTTATGGGCTACCATACTTCCCTGGCCCTGGGGCAAATACTCTGTCATACTCTGGGGTATACTATGCTCCTGGGTACACTCAGACCAATTATCCCACAGAATTTCCAAGCACTTACCATTCACCTGGCAACAGCCCTACTCCAATCCCTCATTGGATGTATCCTCAACAGGACTGCCAGACTGAAGCACTTCATTTTGGGGGCAGATTCCAGGATATCCTGCTTCACAGATGTCTGGGATGTACCTGTACCATTATCCTTATGGAGATGGCAATCATAGTGTTCCACAATCAATACTGACACTACAAAAAATAATAAATAAATAAATAAAAACTAAAAAAAAGAAAAAGACTGACTCTACAACCACAGGAGAACACATGGGTTTCTCCTAGAGCTTATGTAATGGGAACCCGGTACCCGGGCCATCAGCTGTAGCCTCAGCACCACCTGGGAATCTCTACATGACTGAAAGTACTTCATCATGGCTCAGCAGTGGTGATCCTCAGCTTCCCCCTTCATCACCACCCTAGCAGTCCCAGTATTCCTCATACCCATATAGTAAGTCAAATCAAGGCATGAACCAGAGCAACTTTCCTTGCAATGCCCATAAGTATGAATCCTTGGGGACAATGAACAATGATAATTCTAATCTTTTGGATTCCCAAGTCTAATATAGTGCTGAGCCCTAGCTGTTTGGGATTGCCACTAATGACAATCCTAGCAATCAATGTCAAGGTAATCTTCCTGAAGTTTTTATCTTCAGATGAATGTACTCCATCAAGTATTAAAATTGTACACATGCTGGAGAAGGTCCAGCATCTTAAGAAAGGATGAGAAGAGTTTTTAGGAATAAAGACAGATAAAGCATAGTGGCTTCAGGAAGAAATGTTAACCAAGGAACTTTTGGAACTGGATTTTGTTGAAATGGGGGCCCAGGACTGTGTCTGGCAGGCCAGGAAAGAGGCTGTTTTTAAGACCCAGGCCATATTGGAAAAACTGGGGTAAAAAAGAATTATGAAAGGATTTAGAACAAAGTGGAAGCCTGTTACTAACTTGATGAAAGAACTCTTGATTTTAGTTTATTACCTTCCTTTTGAATTGGCTGTTGATGACCAGGAGCAATAAATTCCAACTTTCCTTTGATTAAAACTCTGAAGACAAACAAAGTACTTCAAAGAATGTTTCAGTTTTGAATTGTTTGAAGTTTTCAGACCAGTGAATGTAATAGGAAAGTGGAGTTAACAATATTGCCAAGTAGATTCACACTTTCTGAAGAAATTTATGGATAGTTGCAATCTGCTTCTTATGAGCAGGAGGGCAATCCACATTCTGTAATAGCTTATCAGAATCTTACCAGATGAGACCAGTTATCACCAAGAGAAGAGGCTCTGCTTTTTTTTGTAAAGAGCTCGATTAATTGTCAATTTTTTTTTGTATTTGTGACTGCTTTCAATATAAATTTCATGTGTAAAGTACACTTGGACTTTAGACTTCTTGGACCCCTTGCTTTATTGTTTGCAGTTCATAAATATAGTATTATTCTCTACTTATTGGTACATGTTGCAGGAATTTGTTTAATATAATTATTCAAGAGACCATATTGACAGCCAGACAGTATGGCAATTCTAAATGAATTTATGTCTTGTCACCACTTAAATATATTGTGATGTGTGGTGATTTACTGATGTGTAAGTTGTTTGTTTCCCTTTTTGGGTAGATCTTTAGGTTAGAGATTTTACCACTTCTACTTTTCGTGGTAATAGTGGAAGATAAATTTGGAAATGGTGTTGTAGTAATAGAATTGCTTAAAATTACCTCTTTTTTTTTACAAAGTGTAATTCTCTTTTCACTAGTGCTGATTCTATAAAGAGCATTGTGACAGATAAAGATGATAAATTAAATGCCACAGTGAATAGAAATAATGATTGCCTGAAATAATAAATATAATTATCTAAATAATAACATTCTCTATCTAAAATATTAATTTCACCTTTAAGATCTATGAGCAGATTTCAGCTCAGTTTATGGTCAGAAAAAAATGAGTGTAAAAGGGGATTCATGCTCAGGGAATGAATCAATCATATCCAGAGTGGGAAATTATTTTCTTCTTTTAAAGGTACATTTGATATTTATCTTTATTTCCTTATAGTTAGTTGCGTAGACAAATTTTTTTTATTTTATAAATATATGTTCATTGCCATTAATAACAGCCATTTCAGAGCCAAATTTAAGGAAGAAATAATGGAAGAATCTTCTCAGAGCTTGCTTTGCATAGCTCTAATGCTTCTATACAAAATAGATTATGAAAATAATTTTTAATTCTGTGGTGGATTCTAGTATACAAAAGCAGCTCTTTCTTAAGTTAATGGTTTTTCTAGACTGCCAGGCCTATTAGTGATAATAAATCTCTCAGCCATCTGACCTGCACCCTCCCACCACCAATAACCAAAACAAAACCAATACATGCATGCTATGTGATGAGAAGAAATGTTAAAATAGTGTTTTGGTTTTGTAGTTGAGATGAGTGATATTTTGAGATAAAATGATGATAGTTGTAATATTATTCTAGGATTTTAATTATTTGTCTAATATGGTGATGCTTAGGAGAGGCTTTTTTGTGAAAATTAGAAAATTGTACTTGAAATCAAAACTTTAGAAGGGGAAGGACCTTAAAGATGTTATAATAAACCAGTGAGAAAATGACTAATTCAAGGAAGAACACTAGTATTTAACTTTTTGAGTGCCCAAGACACCAATTTCCATATATATACATACACATTATTTACATGTATATATGTATGTGTGTGTTCAACAGTTTTTTTAAGTTTGAGATAATTTTAGGCTTATAGATCAGTTGTAAAAATAATCATTCCAATATACCTTTCCCCGAACTTGCCGTTATATAACCATAGAAGTTTTGCCAGAATTATGATGTTACCCTTGACATTTTAAACTAAAGTAGAGAATTTTGAAAGAGATTTTAATAGTCTTTTTACTAATGTTCTTTACTGTTCTAGGATCCAATCCAAGATCCCACATTGCATTTATTTGTCATGTCTCTGTAGTGTCTTCCAGTCTGTGATAGTACATCTTTTCAGCAGGTACATGATGTTGTAACATATTTCTGGTGTTGTTAACCTTTTTTTTTTTTTTTACATTTTATTTTATTTTATTACTTTTAAAATTTTTTTATTTGTAAAATGATATATAAATACATATGCATATATGTGCATTTGTTTACATAAATGTTATTTGTTATATATATATATATATACACTTTATAAAGGTGCCTAGATTACCCAAATATTACTCAGAAACTACAGGGATTCCCATGCTCCCCACTGCCCACACCCCCCAAAACACCCCACACAATCATTCCCCATCCGTGTGGTACTTCAACCGCAATGGATATACACATCCTGGGGCCTTGCCACCGAGCACAGACCACAGTTCACATCACAGACCACACTCTCTCCCTCCCAGTTCTGCATGGTATATTCTGATGGAAAATGGCCTACATTCGTCACTGCTTTGCCACTCAGGACAACCCCCAAAGTCCCAAAAAAGACCGAGTATTTCAACTGCCCCTCCTCTCCCTGCCCGAAAAATGTCCAGTGGCCACCGGCTCCACCTCACTGTTACAATTTCTTCCATTGCTTGAATCACAATCTGTCTAAAACAGAACACCACCAAGTCCACTCTAGTCCACAGCTCCTCCCCCGATCCTGAGGGGACTTGGAAGGTGATGTCCACTCCACCTCCAAGTGAAAGAGGGCTTATATTCCATGGATATAGTGGATGGGATTATCTTGCCTTCAGCTGCAGGCCCTCTCCATTCCCTGGGATGGCTGTTGCCCATCATCGTCTCCTCGCCAGGTTACTTGGATGAGTCCTTTGAGCTGTAGGGTAGGAGTTGCAGCTCCACTGAGATTCCAGGCACAGCTGGCAAATAGGTGGGCCAGAGGATA